>JAAGNO010024232.1:15424-29359 GCA_033439905.1 Ceryle rudis
ATGCTTTGATGAGGATATAACCAAGATTAAAAAAAAAAAAAAATCTGTGGCAATTGTTTATAGTTGGAGGTAATTTTTTTCCAGACAAAATCTACTAGAAAGTGAAGTTTCATGCTGAAGAATAAAATACAAATCATAGGTTAAGATTAAATATATATGAAGACATATGTTTCAGTATTTACACAGAAGACAATAGATTCAGTGCTACTTAAATGGTACACAGATAGTTCTGCCCTGTTTCCTACACTGAAGCAGTGGTTTATAAAGATTTATGAAGAAACAATATGTGACAAAGGAAGAATTCCCTAGAATAGAAACTGTACAAGGGCTCACGTAGGCATCCCATACATTCTGTAGAGAAGATCAGTTTGGAGTAAAGAGGGGAACTGGATCTACCTAAATACTGCAAGAAATTTGGGTCAGCACAGAACAGCATTATGTCCAGATGCTACTATAAGCATGAAGTTTTCAGCACAAACTGCAGCATGAACTGGACATCTGTCTTTTCTACCTCCTACCGGGTCAGTGCAGAAAGTTTCTATCTTTTGAACATTTGCCTGTTGTTGACTTTGATACGTTTTGTAAGAACATATCTTCTCCAAAAGCTTCCTCTATCAAACATCTCAGTGTTCGAAAATTACTAAACAGCATCATAATCAAATTTAAGTTCTGTGAAAAATACTACTTAAAAACATGAGTAAGGCAGTAAAGTGAGACAGTAAAAAGTATGTTTGAGGGTTTTAAATACCCTAAAAACACTGAAGTCTTTTTCCTTTGTGTGCAAGCATCTTACTGGCAACACAAAGACAACACAATGTCCAAAAAGTTTCATGAAGATGTACTCATGACTTTTCAAAAACATAAGGCTTTACTCAAGTGCTTTAGGACAACCTGAAATCACATCAATATTTTGAGATAGAAGTTTTCCAAGCTAGTAGTATCTTTCATTAAACTGAAAGCTAGTTTTGTTTTTATTACTTTATTAAACATAGATTAGAGCTACGAGGAATACAACACAGAAAGACCTATAGAAAAATAATGTAAAAAAACACCACAGAGCTACAGTTTCACAAAATTTAGTCTTGCACAACTAAGTAGAGGTTTCAGGCAAAAGAAGCCAATGCCTCCTGTTGTTCTCAATGCTGTGGCTTCAAATGGAAAGAAAGTACGATCCATTTATTAGGTACTCTAAAGAGGGAATCGGAATCAGAAAAAAAATTACTTGTTATACTACTGCGAAGGCAAGACACCCTTAGAAAATGCCTGATTTTCATAATCATTTAAGAAAAAACAACCCCAAAGCAGTCAAGAAGAAGAGTGTATTTAGAACGACCATTCAAGAACACTCCTCTGCGGATGAACACAAATAGTTTCCTATGTACTGAACCTTAGAACAAACAGACAACTGAAAACTCAAGTACCAGCTATGCTGCAGAATGTCAGATGCACTGCATGGAACTAAGGAGTAGATTTAAGAAATGAAGGGTTTAAGTTTACTTTTATGGAACATCTCCCTCTACCCCATCACCCTGCCCCAACTCTCAGGTTATTCTGCAGTTTATAGCCACAATAGTACATGGCCTCATTATTTTTTTGTGTGTGTTTTTTTGTTTGTTTTCTTTTTTTTTGTGGGTTTGTTTGTTTTCTTCTCTTCCAACTCTTCCCCTTAACTGTGAAGTAGGGATAGGAATAGAAAGAAAATGATGAAAACATCAAGCTTTCTTTTTTCTTTTTTTTTTTTTTTTGATTCAGAAAAAAAAACCCCGAAGAGCTTGATGTCTTCATCAGTTACTTCCTGAATGACCAAAGAAGCAAGACAATCAAGGCCAATATTTATTAAATTTCTGTATTTTGCTCAAGAGAAAAATGGTCACATCATCACTTAAAACTACTCTACAATTAAGGACAGTCAGACTTGTACCCAGCATGTATCCCAAGGGTTTTTTTTGGCAGGAGAACATTAACTGATCATTTTCTCTTTACACCAAAATGATACTAGTCTGCCAATCTATTAAGACTATTAATAACTATTAATAACTATTAATAACTAAGGACTACTAATAAGACTATCTGTTAAGTATGCATTGTGAGGTAACATGGTTTACCAATGACCATCTGATCAAGGTATAGGACTGCTAGCCACTGTTGGTAGCATTAATCATTGGGAACTCCATTCTTAGAATGGATGCACACAAATCTATATAACTATAACCCAAAACAACATAAGCATGTTCAGAGATGCTACATTTCTCAAGAGAATGCAGATGTCCAGAGCTATCATTTTGGTGAAAGTGTCATGACAAGAGCAAAATATTAATTATAAAAATCACATTTTGTTAAGCAGTCCTGACTACTTCCAAAGCTGCTATGCTACAGCATATTAAACCCCCAACTTTTATTAGCTAAATTATCCATCACTGACCATTGAATAATGTAGTTGTTTTTCAATAAGTTTTATACTTGAAATTAACATTCCCCTTAGAACATGACATCTGATTCTATATATAGTTAGATTTTGCAATAATTACCATTGTCGTTAAATATTTTTAATATATTAAGAACAGTAAGAATTGATTTACCTTATCTACTAGTAACAAAATCATATGAAATTAAGTACTCTATATTTAAGTTACACTGAGGAAGCAAATGAAATCAGACTGTGAATATGCTTCTTGCTATAACTCTGCTCCAGAAGGTAATGGAAGAACAAGAAGGTTGGCTTAGTGTGGATCTAAGCACCCTTAAAAACCAAACCAAACCAAAAAACTAGCAGGCTGATGAAGATGTGCAGTATCACTCAGTTTGCTTGTTTAACATTTTCTGAAGAAGAAAGTTCATTCAATTATTTTCCTGCTCTATCTGCTCTGACTTCTAACAATAGCGAATGAGAGAGGGGATGGTAAAACCTGATACTTTCAGAGTGCACCTGTATTGATGAAACATTTTTATAAGAGCACATACACTAAAATAGGGAAATCCACTTGTACTACATTCTTCTTTGAAGACTTAAGAACTTAATTTGATCTGTGACATTAAAAGCACAAACCCAGCTCATTATAAACCTATTTCATCTGGCAATTATAAGCAACGTTGGTGCCTGAAATTCTTCCCCTTTCCAACTTTATCCAGAAGTAATTCTGAAGCCCTACTTTGCTACTCACAAGTCAGGCTTAAAGGGCTTGTTTTACTGAGGCATTTTTGCCAGGCTATTCTACATAGGCAATTAAGCTGAACAGGTAGATTGCACATTCCTCAGGCATCAAGTTCAGGAACAATATATTGATTATTTTTAAGCTGCCATTATGAAAGCAAACATTTGTTTTCGCCAGCACAGTTTGTTGTTAAACTGTTTCTGCCACTATTTTGAATTTCAGTTTAAGAAAATCCCACAACCAAAGCAATTTTATCATTTGCAGGCTAAATGCTTATTCTATAATTACTCTGAAGCATTTGAAAAAGATGCCAGTGCTGTAATATTTAAAACACTGTGGTTCTGCAACAATTCTCAGCTCAAGGCAACCTGAGAGCAGTTTTATGTGACCTTTAATGACTCTGAAGAAGTAAGCTAAGTTTCTATACTCCTCTCAACTACACCTCCAGACAACCAAGTAATACATTATAAAATAAATTAAAAAAAAAAACAAAACCAAAAACCAAAAACAAAGAAAACCCCTCCTGTATTTTTTCTGGTTTTGCGGAAAATAGCTCAGTTGTTTGTACTTATCTTTTTACTGCAGATTTCATAGCTTGCAGCTTGTTTCTTTTGAGGCATTTGCTGCAGCTTGCTTGCCAATGAACATCCAGGGAAACACTGGATGTTATTAAAGATGAAGAAAACAAAAGATAATTGTGCAACCACCATCCTTCAGCTTTTTTAACTTCTACCCTTGGTATTTATATTTGCCAGTCTCCCGTTATATACTGTGGCTATTTTAAACTCTTTTCACCTTGTTACTACATACAGACATCCCTCCTTGCTTACCTACACAATTCACTGAGTTCTGCTCATACACATATTTAGTATTAGATTAACTCAAGCAAGGAGACCCACAGGTTACATGTTGTCATGAAATTGCATTTTCTTTCATTTAATAACATTAGTGTAATATTCTAGAAATTCAGACTAAACACCTTCCCCTCCCTCAATAGCTAGCAGATGTTATGGAGATAATAGAAGACCATGAATGGTATAAAGATGAATTAGATTGTTTAATTTTTCATAATACGGAAGTTTGAGAACATAAAATAAAAATGTTTTCTTACACAAAAATTAAGGCATAATTTATTGCAGACAAGGATTGAATGTGTAAAGAATTTACACAGACTCAAAAAAGACAAATTTGTGGAAGAAAAAATCCATCAAGAATTATTAAATGTATTAAAAAAAAAAATCTTTCTTCTGTTTCAGGAATAATTTCCTTATGTTCAATCTAAACCTATTCTTTTTCAGTGTAAAATCACTGTCCCTTGTCCCGTGACTACGGGCAATTCTGGGCAAAAAGTGTCTCTGTCTTTCTTATAAATGCCCTTTGTGTATGAAAGGGCTGCAACAACGTGTTCCCACAGCCTTCTCTTCACCAGTCTGAACAACCCCAACTCTCTCAGCCTTTCTTCAGAGGAGAGGTGTTCCGGCCCACTGATCATCTTTATGGCCCTCCTCTGGACCTGCTCCAAGAGGTCAATGTCTGTCTTCTACTGGGGTCCCCAGAACTAGACACAATACTACAGATGGAGTCTCACAAGTGTAGAGGGAGAAAATCGCTTCCCTCTACCTGCTGGCCATGCTTCTTTTGATGCAGCCCAGGATATAATTGGCTTTCTGGCCTGCAAGTTTACACAGCTGGCTTCTGTTCAGTTTTTCAGCTACCACTATTCCCAAGTCTTTCTCCACAGGGCTGCTCTCAATCCATTCCTCACCCAGTTTGTATTGATATCAGGGATTGCTGCAACACAGGTGCAGGACTTTGCACCTGGCCTTGTTGAACTTCATGTAGTTCACATGGGCCCACTCCTCAAGCTTGTCCAGGTCCCTCTGGATGGCAAGCTTTCCCTGAAGCATATCAACTGCACCACTCTGCTTGGTGTCATCTGCAAACTTGCTGAAGGTGCACTCGATCCCCTTATGTCATTAATAAACATACTGAACAACACTGGTCCCAATACAGACCCTTAAGGGACACCACTTATTACTGATCTCCATTTGGGGATTTAGCCACTGACAATAACTCTTTGCATGTGGCCATCCAGTCAATTCCTTATCCCTCAAATAGTTCATCCATAAAACCCGTATCTCTTCAAGGCTATTGTGTGGGACCATGTCAAAGGTTTTACATAAGTCATGGTAGATGATAATCAGTTGCTCATCCCTTACCTATCAACACAGTCACTCCATTGGAGAAGGCTACTGGATTAGTCAGGAACGATTTGACCTTTGCGAAGCAATGCTGTCTGTCTCTGATCACCTCTATCACCGATATACCTTAACATAGCTTCCAGGAGGATCTGTTTCATGATCTTAGCAGGCAAAAAGATGAGGCTGACTGGTTGGTAGTTCCCAGGGTCTTCCTTTCTACCCTTTTTTAGGATGGGTGTTATGTTTCCCTTTTTCCACTAACTATTCCTGAGTTACATACATTTTATTCCTGCTTAAATAATTTGGTAAAATGTTTCAAACTCAGCTGCAAGGTTTGAGCCAGAATGACAGTAATATCTAAACAATATTCTAAGTCTTAGAACAGCAAGTCATAAAACTAGTGACTGTCACACAAGAAGAGTTGATAAAGAAGGGAAAAGGATGCCCCTCAGAGGTCCATACTGGCACCTCTGAGAGAGGTGCTGTTTAGTATCATCACCAATAACAGACCACTGTCTGGGGGATCAAGTGCATCCTCAGCAAGTTTGCAGATGACACCAAGCTGAGTGCTGCAGTTGACATGCCACAGGGACAGGCTGCCATCCAGAGGGACCTGGACAAGCTTGAGAAGTGGGCCCATGTGAACCTTGTGAGGTTCAACAAGGCCAAGTGCAAGGTCCTTCACCTGCATCAGGGAAATCCCCAGTATCAATACAGGCTGAGAAATGATGGGATTAGGAGCAGCCCTGTGGAGAAAGACTTGGAGGTACTGCTGGATATGAGCCATCAATATGCACTCGCAGCCCAGAAGGCCAACTGTATCCTGGGCTGTATCAAAAGCAGCACGGCCAGCAGGTTGAGAGGGGTGATTCTGCCCCTCTGCTCTGGCGAGATCCCTCCCATCTGGAGTAGTGTGTCCAGGTGTGGAGCCCCAAATACAAGAAGGACATGCATCTGTTTGAGCAGGTCCAGAGGAGGGCCGCAAAGATGATCAGAGGCCTGGAACACCTCTCCTATGAGGACAGGCTGAGAGAGTTGGAGTTGTTCAGCTTGGAGAAGAGAAGGCTCCAGGAGAACTTACTGTGGCCTTTGAGTACTTAAAGGGGGCTTATAAGCAAGATGGGGACAGTCTTTTTAGTAGGGCTTATTGTGACAGGACAAGCAGTAATGGTTTTAATGGAATGTAGATTTAGACCAGATAAGAAATACAATTTTTCCACAATGAGGGTGGTGGAACACTGGAACAGTTGCCCCATCCCCAGAAACATGCAAGGCCAGGGTGGATGGGGCTCTGAGCAACCTGATCTAGTTAAAGATGTTCCTGCTCACTGCAGGGGGGTTGGACTAGATGACCTTCAAAGGTCCCTTTCAACCTAAATCATTTTATAATTCTCTGCAGACAAAGCTTTGAAGACAGCCTGAAGTTGGATGCAGACAAATAAGAAAGGGCACAAGAAAGCACGAGACCTGGAGGTACTGGCAAATTGCATAACTGTTATTATTAGTGCAATGAAAGTAGCTGGTCAGAGAGAAAAATGCCTTAGTAAATCACATTACTAGAGAGTATGAAACAGAAGTGCAAGTTTCATTACTTTTTTTAAGTGCCCCAGCACTTGGTATTGGACTTCACTGTCATTAATAACTCTTTCAGAGGCCACAGCACATCCCTGCAAAAGCCTTAAATGTCTCCAGTTCCAGTATTGCCAGGCAACAGACCGTTCCACTGAACGGAAGTCATTCCTCCAGGTTATTTTGGGGGATGAATTCTAAATTCCCCATAATTGAGGCCATATCACCACTTCATCTTAAACAAAATGGCTTGACCTTGAGTTGCAAGGTGATGGAATCTGGTGACTTTTACCTACAGCAACTAACAAAGCTTGGACTAAATATACATAAAATACAAGTAATATTTTTCACAATTTTTTAAAACAGAAGTGTCTCATACACTTTTGTATGTACAGGACAAACATCATCATGTAACAAAAGTACTTCAAGATGTATACAAGGGTAGATACATGTCTGATCTATTAACTTTTTTTTTTTTTTTATTACAAGAAATGGATTTATTCTGAAAATACATTATCTCCACCACCACCACTGGATTTTCACTGTCAGCAATAGCAAAGAAAAAATACAGAAAAAGCTTATGACCTCTTCTGAAGGCTCTAGTGAAAGAAATCCTACAGGTAGAACACAAAAGTTTTACAGGGAAGCCATTAATACTCAGCATTTCATTACAGTTTAACTGATCTGGTTTATCTCACCCCTTACTCTTCAGCATCCACAAATGTTCACGTTCTGTGCTATTCCTAAAACAAATATACTTGAAGCTCGGTCTGTTGAGGGACAAAAAAAGCCTCTGTTTATGAGCTATATATTTTTTTAGAGTCATCTAACACTAACCCAAGTTCCTTCCACATAGTCACTTATATTATCAGTTATATATCCAGACAAATAAAAGGGCCTGTAAATAAGGTATTCTTTAAAAATGCAAATAATATCTTATTTTAAGAAGGAGATGTCAGCTGGGGTGAACAGGAATCCCTTGAACTTACATCTACAGCAATCACAGCAGAAGCCTTGAAAAAAGGCAAGGGAACTGTGCAGTATCTGCTTGTCCCAAGCTCACAGGGACTAAATTCAGAAAGTCACCACCTCTTAAGATTAAAGGCCATCCTGTTCATCAGGGAATTGTGTGCAAAACAGCAGCAATTCATACAGCACAGAAAAAATGCTGTTTACTTTGTACAGAACTAGCTTGCTTAATGGTCATGATAGGTACTGATCTCATAGCAAGGCAGGTATTTGTAGATTCCTGCATGTTCAAGTAAACGCAGCTGCTTTTATATAGTATGATGTTTAATTAGCTCTTAATTAAATAACTGTTTAAAAGATCTCTTCTTAAGGCTCAGATACTTACTTTCTATCTTCTCATCCAGCTTTCTTCCGTACATTTAATCACTCCTTTGACTAACACTTTGTACATCATGTCAGCAAAATTTCACAGAAACAGGGTGGTGTAGACTGGAAGGGACCTCTGAAGCAGGGCCACCCTACAGCAGGTTGTCCAGGACCACATTCAGACAACTTTTAAATATCTCCAAAAATAGAGTCCACAACCTCTCTGGACAACCTGTGTCAGTGCTTGGTCACTCTCACAGTAAAACACTATTTTTTCTCTACATTACTGATGTTAAATGAGTTTTCCTTCACAAAGTGAAAAAATGCGAGAACTTCTCTGCTTTATCCTGCTTTTTGACCACACACAACATACAACCTAAAGTGTGATACTTACCAAGAAGAACATTTGAACTGCTAACTGAAACACACACAAAAAGCCCCACAAACATACTTATCTTGCTGGGTTTACAGTAAAGCCTACACACCTTGAGGCCAGAGACCCTGAGTAACAGAGGTTATAAAAAAGCAGACCAGAATATAGTATTTATTTGAAAATTCTAGTATTTTTCTTGCAGAAGTGAAATTTGTCTGATTTGTAATTTAAAATCCATTAAAAAAATACTTTCCCCAAAGAGTTCTACAGCTTAATGTTTCCGTAATAATTTTAAGCTAAGAATTTTTGTTATTTGCAATTAAATATTTAGAGTTCGATTTCTTGATTTGCTTGAAGTACAAATTAACCTAACAAAGTTAGAGCACCTGAATCAATGCATGGGATGAGTCCTCCATTCAGTCTTTCTCCTGACACCTTCTGAACATCCTCCATATGGGTCATTTCTAACACCTACTACTGCTCATTTGTAGCGAGTGATCCACTTCTGGAGAGTTCAGCCAATGAACAAAAGAGTTCATGCTGACAAGCTTAGGTTCTGCAGAAAAAGAATGGAAATACCAGTCTGCAGATGTTGAGGTAACCAATCCATTCATGTTTTGAAAATGTTTCCTGTAACAATATTAGCAAAAAAAAAAAAAAAAAAAAAATCAAATATAAACCAGCAACCCTGAGGAAGTGAATAGGCCTGATCAAGACAGCTCATTCCTTTTAAGTGGAGAGCAAAGTTTAGACTTCATCATGTTTGTGATTTTCTATTTCATAACATCCCTTCCCTGAATACTTAATACAGCATTAAGGACTGCACATCATGCTACCATGTCTCCCATTCCCAGAGTGTAGCATAAGGAAGCATCGCAGGAGAGAAGTAGAATTAAATAAGAGAAGGAGATAACTAATCTCTCACATTCTCCAAGTTTGTTCTTCCTTCATAAACTGAAGCCTTAGGGAAACAGATATAGTACCTTATATATGAACGCAGAAAAGGTTGCAGGATTAATTTTATTCTAGCAGCAGTGAAAAGTGCTACAGAAACAGATATAATGCCTACTTAGAAGAGGAGGGAGGGAGGAAGAAGTGGTGGGCAATTCAGTGGTCACAAAGTTTAAATTTAGTTAACATATGAACCCTGTACAAGTAAGGCTTGGCTTCTCCAAGACCATACTTGTGACTCATTCCCCTTCTTTCATCTTCACTTACAAACCCAAATCCCTTTATTGAGATGTTCTTCCTGCTTCCCCAATTACAGGCTGTTCCTAAAGCAGTCTTCCTACAAAGAATCCCCTACCAAAGTAGAAGCTGCTTTCTACCAAAGTAGAAGCTGCTTTCTACCAAAGTAGAAGCTGCTTTCTACTAACAGTAGTCAACGAGCGCCTTTCCCATCAAGAAACATTTTTTCCAAGGCAAATTGGACTTCAAAATGCTGTAGCAGCTGGTCAGCTCCAACTAACTACAACTTTTTTTTGAGCAATTGCAGCTAAAGAACAAGGTCAAGATTTTAATTCTTATTACCCAGATTAACATTTCTGTAATACTCCTCAAGAAAGTCAGGTTTAGGGCATACAACCCAGCTCTTGGTATTTCAACATTCCATGAAGTTCTGAAGAGTAGCACAGCAGATGAAATTCTCCCAGAGATGAATTTTAGTATCAAATTGTGCTCAGTCTCTTGAAAAAAATCTTTCCATTATAAAGAACAACTCTTTGCCCAGTTAAACATTTTTCATCCTAGCATACGATTATGAATAACACAGATTAAGAGTCAGTATGATCCTAACATTGGTTTATGCAGACTGGACAATACTTAAGTCTTTTCTTACAGTTTTGTACTAAAAAACTGTGTCTACAGTCAGGTGGTTGTTAAGACAAGAGTTTATTGTAACTACTACAGTAGAAGACTTTTACTTGTATGAAGTAAACCCAAGCTCACATAAACAGTTAAACTAGCAGAGAGAGTCCCTAGATAGTTTTATCACTAAAAGTTTGCAAGTTTTACATATAGACTTGCCTTTATAAACTGCAGACACCTTGCACAGGATTTACTTTAGAACAAAGCCCCGTTATACAGCTTAGAGCCCTTTAATAGCTCCTTTCCCAACAGTTAGACCAGAAAAAGCAAACAGGCATTTCATAATACATAGCATAAATTCACCAGCAAGTACTAAGATACAGTTACCAGTTGTCTTTCTGTAAAATAAAAACAGGTCACAGGAGCTATGCTGTGTGCAAGTATACCTTAATCTACTCAATCCCCTTATAGGTCTCTAAACTTTTAAGGGAATAACTTCAGGAGCTAATGCGGAATACAAAAAGTAGTTCCATACAAATGCATGTCATGACGCAAGATATCCCAGTTCACATACTGTCACTTTGCTTATCCTACATCGCCCATGCAGAGATTAGGAATACTGCCTGGCTGGAAAAAGCTTTTTGTTTTGTTTAAACATATCAAAGCACTAACTGTAAAGTCTCACATTGACTACCAAAGCCTACAAGTCTTTAATAAGATGGAGAACAAGATCATTTAAGGATAGTTTATCAAATACAAATAGTTCCATTTCAATTGACACAACCAGTAACACTGGCTCAATGTTTAGGTGACGTGTCAGCTATTTTTAAAGATAAAATTTAGTGATAAGGTATTTCCTCACAGTTAAGGGTTTAACATTTGTTACAGAAAATCCCGAAAAAAGTATTAATTTAAAACTGTCTGGTATTCTTGCAATAGTAAAACTATCCCACCAAACCAAAACAACTGCAAAACTTTGTCACGCTACTCACCCGCAACACTGGTAATGGTAACAGGAACTCCTTGAACTTGAACACCTGCAGCACTCAGGTTGGCAACACTTACTGTTTGAAGATTGGGTACTGAAGCAAGCTGGGCAGCGTTCAGAGTTATGGGGGTACCAGCAACAGCCACTGGTGCAATCTGGGCAATGGTTGTGCCACCACTCGAAGACACAGGGGTAATGGTTAGTTGTTGGGGTAACCCAGCATTTTGAACTTGAAGATTTGAAAGGCTTTGTAGATTCTGAACCTGCACAGTTTGCCAGCTGATCTGTCCTGATGGTGTTAAAGTTGGAGCCCTGATGAGTACCTGAGTTGGACTCACGGCCTGCAGCTGAACATTCTGCAAAGGCTGCTGCTGGATGGTCTGTATAGTCTGCCCTGACTGGAGCTGAAATGACTGTGGAGGAATGGCCTGAATAATCTGCTGTTGAGGCTGCTGGATCTGTATTTGCTGCAAAATAGGCTGGCCTACGATTTGGACCTGCTGAAGGGAACCCGACTGATCCTGGACGTTCTGTAGTCCGTTGGACTGAAGTTGACTGGAGCTCTGGCCTTCAGAGTCTGTAGCAGTTGTTTGAGGTTCTTCAGCTGTCTGCTCTGAACTGCTGCCTGCTGTGCTTGTATATTGGCCTGTTTCTGCAGAGCTTACTAGTGTGTCACTGCTAGTCAGAGATGTGGAGGCAGTGGTCGTAGAGGTGGAAGATGAGGAAGGAGACTCTGGCATTGTACTAACAGTGGCAGAACTGACAGGTGTAGATGCTAGCTGATTTCCATTGGAAACTCCGCTCTCAGTAGACTGGCCAACTTGACCTGAACCTCCTCCAGCTGCCACACTGTTTATAACAGGCAATGCCAGGGTTACCCCACCAATGTTTATAGGTAATGTTGTTACAACTTGCGCCTGAGTACCAGGAATAGTTTGCAGTTGCAGTGGTATGGAAACACCAGGCCTAATTTGGACTGGAACTGTCTGATTTGCTAGGTTTTGAGCAATAACATTTCCTGAAGCTGTCCTATTTGCAGCTGTGAGGATAGCTTGATTATTCCCTGCAGGAATAAGCTGAATTTGACCCTGTATGTCTTGTAGACCAGTAGCATTAGATGGATTGATTTGAAGTTGTTGACCTTCTGTTGTCTGAATCTGTGGGATCACTTGGTATTGGACACTACCGCTTGGATTTTGTACTTGAATGACTTGGAATTGTCCAGGGGTGGTTGCAGAAGAATTGCCCGATTTGGTTTTTGAAGGAGATGCACTTCCATTGTTACTGCTGGTGGGACTTGCTGCGCTCGACGCAACAGAAGATCCTTGTTGAGCAACATTATTTTCTTTTGAACCTGAAGAAGCAGCAGCAACAAGTTGCCAAGCATTTCCAGCAAGCTGAGTTGTTACCAATTCTAATTGCTGCGGCTGGTTCTGAAGCTGTACCAATCCCTGATTTGGATCTATAATAATCTGCTGCTGGCCAGTTCCTTG
This sequence comes from Ceryle rudis, assembly GCA_033439905.1. Taxonomy (NCBI): domain Eukaryota; kingdom Metazoa; phylum Chordata; class Aves; order Coraciiformes; family Cerylidae; genus Ceryle; species Ceryle rudis. Next base: position 28,342 of record JAAGNO010024232.1, read on the forward strand.
ATTTTCACCAGGAGTTCCTATTTTGCTGCAAGTGGCTGCTAGCAAAGCGAGAGGTGAAGGCTGAGAATCCTATCCGTAAAGGGAAAACAGAACAGATTCAGGAGAAGAGCACAAGTATGAACCATCAGAAGTAAGCATTAAGGTTTACACAGGAAGCAGGAAAAAAAAACCAAAAACATGCTCCTGCATAGAGACCTGAATAAGGAAGTAGGTATTTCTGTAAATAATACTTAAATATAAAGCCCTCAATTATCAATGAATATATAACAGCCAGGACCTCAACTGCATTCTCAATTCAGTCTTCCCCCCCCCACCCCAGAATAAAGAAAAAAAATTTCAAAATGCTTCTATTACTTGGAAAGCAGCTGATCACTGCAAAACACAATCAAAAAAAACATGTCCAGGCAGTAAAAATATTGCACCCAACCAACTACATTTCATCCAACCCAAAGAAAGATGCCCTGAGCTGTTCACGGAATATTTCATTTTAAATGCTAATAGTTTGGGCACTTCCCTATTTGGGTGTGTGTGCTTTACCTGTGAGCCTCCAGTTTTCCCCTTTTTATTATTATTGTTGTTATTCTCTGCCTCGGGAGATTTCTCTCCCTCTGTGGGCATAGTTTCCTCCTTCTTTTGATCTGCAAAAATATCAAGTGTAACAGGTTAATTATTCACCTTCTTTTATACAATAGCAAAACCTACAAACATATCCTTTTTGTTGCCCAGCTTGTCGCCTTCACGTCTTCATAAAAACAACAGTGCAAATCGTTATTACAAAAGAACGAGTCCTAAGAAACGTGGTTTGAAACCCAACCCATGGGGGCTGGAGAGTTAACACCCAGAAAGGGGAGGTTTGGTTTCCTCTCCCAGAGACAGCAGGAAAAAAACCACCCACAACCCTCCTCCTCCTCCTGCCCCCTAAAGCAGCGACGGCCACTCAGTGGCCGTGGATGCTTTAGGGGGCAGGAGGAGGGTTCTGGATGGCGGGGGAAGAGGGAGGAAAAGGGGACTGAGGGAG
>JAAGNO010024233.1:0-14834 GCA_033439905.1 Ceryle rudis
ATTAGTGATAATTAGGTGGATGGACAGGGCATGTGGCCAACAGCAATGTCATGTAGCTCGTGTACTGATAGAGAAATAATATATAAGCAGTGTGTGTGCTTTAATAAATGGCTTCACCTTAGATCACATTGATCCGTGTTGAAGTCCACTCTGGATTCTCACGCATGTCTGAATGGAGGAAACCTGTCATATGATATCATACAGTTTATTATGGATACCTACAAAACAGATTTGGGGTCTTGTAGAGAAGGAATGGGACCCACACCAAGTTCCAAAATCTTTAACTTGCATCCAGTTATGATAGCCATTTGTGTAGCTGACAAACTTGGTAGAGCATTTTCTTCTTCTTCTGACAGTTTTGGACACAGAAAGGTTGGGAGAATCAAGTTATCTCCCACTGTCTGATTCAATATTCAAGAAGACATTAGAGAAAAATTAGAACTAAACCATTTGTGAAAAGTTCTGAATGCAGTTTTCTTGCAAAGCTACGTGTCACTTCCACAGGCAAGACTGTCCTCCACTTATGCTAGTAAATATTTACACTCTAAGTGGTATGCATACAGTTGTGCTTTTATATGCTGATAGTCTTAACTACTAGAGCTCCTGTGAGTAAACACCCTAAATGCTTAGTTATGGGATTTAACTATACACTGTGTTAGTGTAATGGTGTAGGTCTAGCATAGTCCCCTTTGCATTTCTTAGCATATCATGCATAGGACAATTGAGCAACAGAACCGAAGAATGTTGATGATTCCGCATCTGTAACTTCTTTCTCTACAAACTTAATGTGGATACCTCAGTGGTATGAGTGTCATTGTCAAGAACCCACAGAGTACATATTATATAATTTTTGCCCACCCCAACATATTTCCAACAGTGCCTAAGAACTTGGAATAAGTTAGAGCAAGGGGAAAATACATACTATGTCCCAAGAGAGAACAGTCTGAAACAGACACAGGCTGAGAATTTAGTAGAAAAAAAATGCTGTCAGATTTCTTATTTATTTTTCCCCCTGCAGAAAAATAATTTTTTCCCCTCTTTTCATCAGAAAAGGAATATGGATTGACTATGGCCTTTAGGCTACTCTTGAAAATAATACTGATTTTTTTTGAGTTATATTTTAAATTTAGAACAAAATGCTGTAAAGAAGTTCTTACAGTTGAGGTCAGGTTTTTTTGAAAAAAAAACCCAAACAAACGTATCTATGTTATTACAAGTTCTCTCAGTCTAATTTCCCATCAAGAAGCAGCTAATGTGAATGTAATTTTCACCATCCTTCCATCTTTGGTAGTTACTTCTCAGTACTTATCACTGCGCTCATCAGTTTAACACAGATTTGACAAACAGTTAGAAATCAGGAAGATCTAAAGTTCCTGTGTCTTTTTTGATAATAACAGATTGGTATAAAGGAAAGATCCAATTTAAGGCATAAAGAGCTCCTATTCAGCTTTTCCTACCAAGTGCCTAGTCAAGACAGGTGTAGTAGCTTCCTAATCAGATTATGATTTCTGCGACACTCAAAACTAGCTGCCATATTCACCATCTCTTCTCTCCCTCACACTTAGGAGACACAGAAAAGAGTTAAGAGATATTAGCAGGATCTGAAAGGCAGGAGTTCAAAATGGAATTTTCATCTGGAGTTAGTGTGCTGCTCTAGCTAATATGGCTAACAATTTCATAATTTCACTGAAAACCAGACTTCTTTATTCCTAGAGTGTGCGTTCTGTCCCTAGAATATTGATCAGTCTCTCAGCACTTGTCAACTAAACTGTCAGTAATCCAGAAACAGCTATCCTGAGAAATCCAAGATGTTTTAAATAAAGCAGTTTTATCATAGAATATGGTAGGGTCTGTAAGGGACCTCTGGAGGTCATGAAGTCCAACCTCCCTGCCACAGTAGGATCACCCAGGGCAGGTCACACAAGAAAATATCCAGGCAGGCTTTCTAAGTCTCTAGAGAAGGAGACTCGACAACCAGTCTTCATACTGTTGGAGACAATAGAGGAATAATCTATCTTCAGGGAGAAGAAAATCCAGCTTCTATCTTCCTTTCTGTGCTAGACACTCAGCAAACAGTGACCTGAATGATAACAGGTTTGACAATTTAGACACCAGAACACCATAAAATAAAAGGTTATCAGTGACTTAGGACGTAATGATTGACTTGAAGAAAAGTTTGTGTTGAATATTACTGAGTTATTTACTTTTGTCTAACAATTGTTATCTTAATATATGCATACCTATTTTGTGGTAGATGAGGATGTAAAACTGGAGGACTAAATTTCAGCTCCAGTATGAATAAGTGTTTTTTTCTACAAACAATTGCATTGTAATTTTTTTTCCTGAAAAGCAAATTTTTTTTGCATATCTAAAAAAATTAATACACATAATTCCTTTCATAAAATATACCACAGGTACCTCATTGTACCAATGCTTATATTGACAGTTACCTATTATATAGCAGAAAAGAGAAAATCTAAACTGGAATTCTATACATTTTGAGTGTGTAGCTTCTAATAATCGTCCTCAGATCAGGCTGGACAGAGGCAAAGAACACAATTTCATGTGTTTTCTTCATACTTGAAAAGGATTAAAACTGCCTGAAAGGATGTTGTAGAGACATGGGTAACAAGCAACAAGACAAGAGGAATCAGTTTCAAGTTTCACCAGAGAAGGTTTAAGCAGGCTGTTAGGAAAAATCTCTTCACTGAATGGGTTTTCAAACAGTGGAACATGCTACCCAGAGAACTGCTTGAGTCACCATTCCTGGAGGGATTTAAAACATGTAAATGTGGTGCCGAGGGACATGGTTTAGTGGTGTCCTTGGCAGTGCTAAGTTAACGGTTAGACTTGATCTTAAAGATCTTTTCCAATCTAAACGATTCTATGATACTATGATTGAAATGTTTGACACACATAAAATTCATTTGATAGTAAATGATACCTCCTCATTATCAGAGTCATTGTCATGCAGGTATCCCGTTATCAGTCCTTAGAAAGGCCACCTTTCTAAAAGGTTTTTCCTGTCAGTTTTCATTTTGGAACAATTACCTTTTTGTATCTCTGACAGAAACTTGATTAGTGGCCTTGAGATGACAAAGCTAGACATATGTTCTGAATCAGAAGAAAAAAGGACGTTTCCTTTTTATCTCTCCGGTGACATTCATTAGTGAATGCAGCTTTTCATGTCCTTTGTAAAAAGTTAATGGATTGCTGAAAAGGAAAACCTTTAGTTTGTTAAAATCCACTTCTCAGCACTGTATGTGAGGGAAAGACTTAATACAGTACAGATTTTAAATGAAGGTCATCATTAGATGATAGATATGAAACAGAGAACAAAGAGATGAAGAAGAGATAAACTATACAAAAGGGTGAGATTTGTTAGGAAGTTAAGCCACTGAACAGCAGCAGAAAATAAGTATTTTTAACTTTTAAGTAAAGAAAATGAAGAATGTGGTCTCAGTGAGTTTTAAGGCAAGTGTTTATTTCATTGATGTTGCATTAATAGTTATGTGCTATTCCTCTAGTCCTCATAGAACTAGCTAATATGGTGTATTCACTATAGTAAGTAAAATACTGCACAGAAGTGGAGAGTGGTGTGGATTTCTACACTCACATGAAAGACATTCCAGAGACACAGGAAAATTTTTCATTCTCCTGCCTAAAATCAGTGTAAAAGAATTATTTGAAATAACAATGTAAGAGAAAATAAATCTGTGTTTAGTACTCTCCCCTGGTTTTATCACTGGAAACCTTTTATAACAGTGCCTGTTACTTCTGTTGTTATTCCTGGCCTGTTGTTGACATGGATTTTCTTGGAGTTCTTTCTCTGCCTCAATAATTGTTTTTATTTCTTCCACTTAGAAGCTACCAGACCTGACAAATGACTGATACTGTTACTTCTTGACTGTATGGGTACTGTATATATGTACATGGAAGAGAACATCTGCTTCTTAGTGTCATATAGCCTCATCTTAGAAGTACATACAGCCTGTATATTCAATAATGATATTACTGCATTACAAATAAGAAGAGTTGCCTGGAAAGTCAAAGCGTGATACTACATTTGTAAACAGCATAAAACTATAGGCATATAGCAAATTTCCTCCTTTTCACACCTTCACTTAAAATGCTTGGCTATGTTTGTCCATATTTGTTAATATTGCTCATATATATCTTACGTATCATATGTATCTTGCATTGGAGGCTGTTCCATCAATGAACCTCCCTAACACATGGATGGATGGCTTTACATGGTGTCTCTTTCTTTAAGAAGAATGGATGAAGGTGTTGATTTGCTACCTCTCTGTACCCAAAAAAACAGGTAGGAGAAATATACTTGTTCTAGATTATCACCAGGTCCTTGTGACAAATGAGCAGACTAGCAGTAAGGTCCACATTTTAGTCCTTGGCTAGCAAGGAGTTGGAACAAGAAGCTTACAACAGGTCAGCACTGCTGCCCTCTTTTTACCTCAGTACAGATGCTCCAAATGTGGAAATCATTCTTGGATTTATAGCCTAGGATCTTCTCTATTCTGATGCAAATTCCACTTCTGTAGGTAAATAAGTAAAATATTTCTCTGTCTATAAGTTGTGGCTTTAAGTATATAATTATCATGCATGTAACAGAAACATTTCTAGTGAAATTAAGTTGTCATACAGGTGTAAGAGAAAAAGATTAGGAGCTGACACTTTAAAACTATTACCATTCCACATGGTTGATTGCTCTCTAATCTTGTCTCAGTCAAGAATTGTAGTAAAATACATACACTTGGAAAGTGGTGTTGTTTCAATTAGCTCTTGCTTTAGTATACAAATGTACTTAAAATGATCGGCAAAAGATCCTTTTCTGACTAAAACATTCTAAACAGGCACCAAGACAGAACAAGATTTTAAACTTCATAGAAGCAAATAATTGCTTGCTAGCTATTAAAGTGAAGGAGGTGACTTCTAATGTAACAGAAAGACTTCATGTAGCTATTGAAGGGAAATGACTTTAAACTAGTTAGGTGGGTGATCAGACTGCCCCTTAGGTACAGAAAGAATAAAATGAGTTAGAGTTTGGGAGAATAAACTAATGATGTGCAGAAATTAACTGTTAAATCTGTCATATTTGACAGACAAGAGAAGACTTTAAATATATGACTTTATTGTTAAGTTTGGTATAGCTTTTTAGTCACTTATACCTATGTCTTTCCAAACAGAACTTTATTGCCTGGTTTGGGTACTAATAAAAAAAAAAACAACAAATTGCATCTGTATATCTATCTTAACTTGTGTTAAGTGAAGGGAACTGGAAAATGCCAACACCCTCCTCATCCACAAATATTGACCCTATTCTGGAACACCCCACGAAATGCCCCAAGTGCTTTTCTGCAGATTTCTAAACCTCCAAGAGGTAGCAGAAGGTATCTCCATTTTAGCTACATCAGCTCAGGGCAGAGGCAGCACCATGAAAAGTGATGAAAGTAGAAATGTCTGTCAGTGACTGCTCATGACATGCAGTATTCTCTGGCATACATTGAAGTACATGTTTGAACCATGTGTGTCATTTTTTCAGTGTCATAAATTATATAGGGAACAAAAGCAACCACAAATGGCAGTGTTTGTATTTTTAAAAGATTTCTAAAATTAGATTATATTCAATATATAATAAAAACACAGGATGAAGCAGTGGCCTGTATTAGATATATTAAACAGGGGAACAGAAGAAAAACCTACAGTCACAATAAAATAATGTACATTGAGAAGACTGTATAACTATAAGGAACTTAAAATTAGCAATGTCTTAACCTACTAATCAGACAGACATACCATTAGAACAGTGGCTACTATCCTGTTATCTAGTATTTGCACATTTTGAGATGAAAATGAGAAAATATATGTTCTGCCACTAGCGTGTCTGACAGTACAAAATATCAAAACTAGAGACTTGATAGAAAACTTCAAGAGAGAACAATGGGCTGTACGATTTGCTGCTTAGCAATCAGAATGAACCACTTGGCTAAAATGGAAAAAGATAAAACAATTCCTATTTTCTAGCAAAGATAATGGATTTTCTTGTTTCCCTTAGGGATAGGAAGTCAATTTTCCCTATTGGAGATTGAAATGCAAATGTTATGGACCCCTAGAACTTAAAGGCAAAAGTAGTTTTCCTTTTTTTTAATACATTTTTTCCCCATTTTTTTTTGTACTATTAATGTTATTTAAATTTAACACATAAAGAATATAGGATAGTAGCTATGTTTTATTAAGGAAATAAATGATGGCAGAAAAATACTGGTTGCACAGAATAATCAGCTGATTTTATGGAAGTTTAATATAGATAACTTGCATAAGTGAGGGCGGATTTGTTGAAGTTTGTCTTCATTTTCACCTCTTTAGCGCACAAACCAACACCAAATGCTAATACTTAAAAAAATGGAAATTAACATTGCAGGATGCAAAATAAAGACAATTTATTCACTTGGGTTTTCTTCTACCACTTGGACTTTTACATAATCGAGTTGTAGAATACTGCGTGATTTCAGTCTCAAGGTACAATTATCTTGTAATCATACACCTTTGAAAAAAAAGTTTTCATTTTCTCTGTTTTGTACTGTTGTATTTTAAATAGTTTTTCTTTCACAATAATAGTATTGAAATTTGTATACTAATCCCAGACTATAAAGTACTGAGTCCAAAGTCCTTTGAACTATAATGCAATAATATTCTATGATTTGCTAGAGTGTATTTGCAATCAGGGATTAAATCATTAATCAGATCTTGTTGAACTTCTAAGGATTTGTTATTCTATGGAGAAGCTCCTAGTACATTATGCAGTTACTCCAGTCACAGAGGTCTGCAAAAACAGGATGACCAATTCACAAATTCATTGCTAAAGCTGCAACAACCAAGAGCAGTGTATGCTTTACCTAACCACCTTCTGCCCACTTGCTTTCAGATTGTAAATTTGTGTATCTGGTACCTGTACCTGCCTGTACTGAAGCAACACTGGCCTGAAGAAAATATTTTAAAGGACAAAACTGAACTTGGCCTTGCCACTGAATGCTTTTGAATTTTAGGCATGCTACAGAGCCTTTCAGGTTGAGGTGTTCTGGGGCATCATGACACCTTTTCCAAAGTAGACCTTCACCATATTTTACCTCCTGCAGCAATGTCTGCCTGACACTTAGCCCAAATCTGTGGATGGCACACACAGTACTATATACAGGACACTGTGTGATTCATACTTATCTCCCAGAATGCTGTGGCAAAAAGTAGGGAAAAGGAGACAATTTTGTCTGGGGAGGAACTTAGAAAAGCTTTCAGCAGTGGGCTATGAGATCTCTTTGTTCTAGGGCTTACCAGTCCAGGCTGGAGCTGGTATCACTGGGATTTCTGCCTAAATGAAAAGCAGAATAGGCTCCCTCTTTCTCACATTACAAAACTTGAGGTTTAGGTATACATAATATGCTCCGTTCACTATCTCTTTGGCATTTGATACTGTTTGTTTGGATGCTAGCTACAAAAATGGGTTCATGAAGTCTGGGGAATGATTTTTAGTCAGACAATACAAATTCTGTCTAGGTTTTCTGCTTGTTTGTATATATGCTATTGTGCTTATACATTTTTCTGTCCAAAAATAGCATAGCTGTTTGAGATGGCCTCTCTGCTTTACAGAGGAGTGCGTGCATGCATGTGTGTGAGGAAGTGATGCAGAGCAAGCGCTGTGAGCAGTGAGTGCTGAAGCATAAAATTACATCAGGTATGTAACAAGTGGATGCAGTTGTCTCAGGCTGTGAAGTAGTGGACTGATGGGATGATTTGAGTCTACTAACAAATCTGGTATTGTCTGTCAATGTTATTAAAGATATACAAGCCACATTAGAAATGGAAAATGTAAACAATGTCTGCCAGCTCATTCATGTATTTATGGTGGTAAGGCAATAGATGATGGTTCATGGTGCAAGTTTCCCTGATAACAGATGCTGAAGACAGGATTGCCACTAAAAAGGAAAGACCCCTGTGCTGGCAAGTGCCAGCTGACAGCGGGAGGTTCAGAGTCTTCTCTGTGTACTCACTGCATGGCCAAAATATGATTATGCCATCCTGTGTGTTTAAGATCAGGGTAACACAAAGATTGCAATGTAAACAGTGCAGAGATTGATAAACTGGAGAGCATCTCAACAGATGGGCATCCACAAAATTTTTTCTCTGCCTTTCAACTGCAGGGTTTTTAGATTGCTGCTCAGGGTCTTGAAAACAGAAGACATGATAAGTGTACTTCAGAGGAGGCTGTCAAAAGGTACTATAAATGCAGACCCAAGATTAATTCTTTTGTTTCATTTCCCCTGGCATCTTCTTCTATTTTCAGCTGAGAGCCATGATCTTGATGTTCAGAACAGGCAAACAAAGACAGAGCTGCAGCAATAATGCTTCACTACTGGCCATGTGAAAAGTTGTGCTGCCCTAGAGCTGCACATCATGATCCTGCCTTGCTGACCGAGGTTTCTGGCTTGATGTTGAAATTACCTCATTGTAATGGATATGCCTTTTGATCTAGAGTCTTGCATCAGCCTGACTGCTATGAGCAGACTGGTTCTGCTCACCATACTCACCTACCATGGGACTGCCCCTGTCTCACTGGTCTTGTGTTGAAGGTCAGCTCCCAGTTCCCTTCTCCTCATTTAGCAGTCTGCCCTTGCTGCTCTCTACAGGGGAAAAAAAAAAAAAGCTTCCAAGAAAAGAGAATTCCAGAGCTATTGGACAAAAGCAGGAGTTGAAAATCCCACCCTTTTTCTTCATCAAGTGGTTCCTGTGAAACATTTGGACACATGGTCACATTCATCTAAAAACAAGAACTGAAAAAGAATTGTCACATTAATTTATTATTATCTTAAGAAGGAGGTGATTTACGGTATAGAGTCAAGCTCTTTGACAGATATGATGGAGTTTATCTTTGTCTCAACCTTTTTCTTAAGACAATATACATGACATATACATGTGCAAGAACACACATAAACACATATATGCTTAAATTCAAATGATTTGCTTGCTTTGAGAAAAGCCTTTATTATTCTTCTTCTTACTGGTTTTCATTCATTTTTTTTTTCTCTTTTTCTTCTGTCTATGTGTTAAAATTAATCTGGCTTGGGCTGTAAAAGACAAGAAGAAATCTTCCTATAAATATATTAGTAAAAGAAGGGCCAGGCAGAGCCTCCATCCTCTGTGAGATGCAGGAGGAAATATGGTAACTAAGGATGAGGAAAAGGCTGAGGTGCTTAATGCTGCTTTTGCCTCAGTTTTTAGCAATAGGAGCAGTTGTAATCTGGGAATCCAGTCCCCTGAGCTAGAAGACAGAAACTGGAAGCAGAATGATCCCCCACAATCCAGGATGACATGGTCCATGATCTGCGAGACCACTTAGATGTACACAAGTCTATAGGACTAGATGGAATTAACCTGAAAATTCTGAGACACGCTGACAGAGATGCTCACCAAGCCACTTTCCATCATTTTTCATCCTGGATGACCAGGGAGGTCCCAGCAGGTTGAAAGTCAATCAATGTAACAACCATCTATAAGAAGGGCTGGAAGGAGGATCCAGGAAACTACAGTCCTGTCAGTTTGATTTTGGTTCTGGGGAAGCTGATGGAGCAGATCACCCTGAGTACCATCACACAGTGCATGCAGGACAATCAACTGAACAGGTCCAGTCAGCATGGGTTTATGAAGGGCAGGTCCTGCTTGACTAGCCTGATCTTCTTCTACAACATGGTCACTTGCTTAGTGGATGTTGTCTACCTGGAATTTAGTAAAGTCTTTGACACTGTTTCCACATTCTCCTGGAGAAACTGGCTGTTGGATGGGCATACACTTTGCTGGATAAAAAACTGGCTGGATGGCCAGACCCAAAGAGTGGTGGTGAAAGGAGTTAAATCCAGTTGGCATCCAGTCATGAGTGGTGTCCCCCAGGGCTCAGTACTGGGGCCAGTTCTGTTTAGTGTTGTTATCAATAACCTGGATGAGGGAATTGACTGCACCCTCAGTAAGTTTGCAGTTAAATTTTTCCTGTGTTCCCTAGAGTAATGGCTTTACAGTGGACAGTCCTCATGTGAAATGTGAGCAGAAATGAAGACCTTTATGGCATGAAAACATTACTGCAAAAACATTCATTCAGTCTTGACACATCAGTAAGTCCTTGCCTACTGCTGTAACTAGTTTATTTACAATTCACTTGCTTATGCTTGGATCAATACTACTCCTTGAGGACAATGTAGTGAATTGTCTAATTTAGTTAATGCCAGTCTTACTTTGTCAGCAGATTTCTCATTGGCTTGAGGAATGAACATAGCAATAGTCCCATGTTTGTTCTGTTTCAATTATATTGGATATACTCCAGTGGTATTTCCAAAATAAAAGCCTTAAGAAAGGTTATTTTGTCAAAAGTGTCACTGAAGATGGACACATGGTGTCAGACAAATATCATGCAGCTATTTTCATAACAGTGAATGTAGCATTCAAATACTGGAAATCTCAGCAATACTACTATGAGTAAATTATACCAGATATGTCTAAAAGTGTCAACAAATAATCTTCCACTGAATGATAAAAATAAGGAAATCATAGAAACTATTCCAGATTCTCTCAAAAAATAAATTTCATTTTTAACATAAATGAGAACTTTATTCAACATCAGTCACATCACCTTTGTGCAAATAATAACCATTAAATGGCTTAATTACTCAAATCTGGAGTCTCTGTGTAAATAAGTAATCAATAACAAGGCATATTTGCTCCAAAATTAAACACTCAGAGTCCATTTAAACAGAATACCAATTTAACTTCTTCACCAGTAATGTCATGGTCTGAATAGAAAACATGAAAATAAAAAAGATAAAAAAAAAAAAAAAAAGTCTAGTAGCTATTTTAGCATTTTTCAATTTCTTTAATTTAGAAGCTTATTGAGCAAATAGATTGAGAAAGGATATTTTTTTTGACTAAAATGGCACATCCTAACTTTCATTGGTCCAGTAGGAATTTCTACTACTAAACAGATGTTTACAGTAGACCGATCTTACCTTTTGGAGATCATCTTCATAAATTCACAGTATCTTTTTTACAGGTTGGCTAGATGACTTGCTCAGTGCAACCCAAGAGGTGTGCAGAAAAGTCTTGCAACCTGTGGCACTTTAACCACTATATAATTGTGGGTTTACTGTGTTAGGGGATTTTTTTTTAATTTTATTTTTTTATTATTTAATACATCAACTCAGGCCCACTTGAATCAGTAATACCCTGTGTGGTATCTGGGGTTCCTAATCTTTTAGCCCTTCTGAAATCTAATCGATTAATAAGTCCTTCTAATTAAAGCATCATTAAAACACAACTTTAAGGATTCTTTCTCCCAGTGTTGCATGTGCTTAATAGACACTATTTGATCTCATCTGTTAAGTCTTACGGTAGCAACAAAAGGCATGATAACATTATGGAATGTTAAAGCAGGTTCTTTCTTCTCTCTGCCTCTGTGGTGCACTTTGTGCTACTTTTTGCAAATGGTTAAAGCAATATCAAATGTTTGAGTATAGTATATAGAACAATTATAAATTGGACAGTGTTTTCCTGTGATCTATCTGCTAGTGCTTTAAATCTTATAGCAAGTTGTCTGTGCATCACCAAATTATGCACACACAGAGACATATAAAAATAATTAAACCTTCTAGTGAAACAAGTCAGTTCTATCACCAATAGAGAGAAATAAGAGTGTTTCAAGCCTGACACCCTCTCTTAGTCCTGAGCTGCAGCTAAGCTGTTACAGTGATAGGACCATAAAAGAGATAGAAATTCAGACAGAAACTCCACTTAATCAGAATACATATTAATTCAAAAGCCATTTAACTGAGAGGTCTTTCAGGGAACAAATTTAAACCAAATAATACTGAAAATCAGTAATGGCTGTTACTGCTTGGTAGGTTGTCTAGGGTCATAATAGTGAATGTTACATATTTTGGCACTCTCATGTTTGTTCTCCCCTGCTTGCTAATTTATTAACTCTGAAACCTTCCTTTGAAAGCACACACTTATGTGTAGGGTTTATATTCTAACTGCCAAGTTTGCAACTGGAAAACACCTGTTATCAAAATGTTATCAATATCTGTGGCCAGACCTAAACTCAACTATATCAAAGTGTTAAAAATGCTGAACCACATAATAGGTTAAAGTAACACTTGCTTGGCATTTCTTACACAATTCCTACACAAACTTTAAAATAGCTTAAAAAATTTCTGAAAGTGTTGAGTATGTTTTTCATTTGTCAACACTGGTAATAGAATTTGCCAGGGTATTGGTAAATGCACACATCACTAACATGCATTATTAATAACATAAATATTTTTGTCATCAAGGAAGCTTTAGTTCCATGCCAATTGCTGAATATGTTTCATTACACTTTCATCTCACATCTGCCTTTCTTGCTGTCAAGAGACAAAGAACAAGCTATGTGTCTGTTCAAGTGCATACTCTTGCCTACTCTGCTAATATGTTTATGTCCCGAGGCAGTCCAAATGATCAGACTTGAAGCTATCCAAGCTTTGAGACTGTGAGCACAGCCCCAGGTACAGCCTATATATACCTTCCAGGTCATGCAGGACCTTGTCTGCAGAAGCATGTCCTATGGGTTTGCTTACACTAAAAATACCCTCCTATATTGTGAGCAGTAGCATACATACTGTTCATATGTAGCTCTGCAGATGGATCAAAGATACCAGGTAGGAGAACTGTTTTATCAGTGTATAAACTCTTCACTGTTGAAGCCTCCACAACTTCTCAGCAAGTCAAATTACCCCTTAACTATTTTCTCACTACTAGGAAAAGGGAATTTGATTTGAAGAGTGTAGAAGGGAGTTATACAGCTCTCTAATTCAGAATTTTTGAGATAATTAGAATATTTCAAAGTGGATGCTGTTTTGTGCTATGCCTTATGCAATAACTGGAATGAATGTGGAATGTTTATAAAGTGCTTATTAAAACTGGTTAATTCTGAGTCACTCAGCTTGCTCAGCAGCACAGGCTATTAAAAAGGACAAAGCAGTTATGAGTAAAGTTCTTTGTTGTATAGTTTTGCTGGCTGACTGAATCCTTGAATGTTAGATTATTTAAATCTGATATTGTATTTCAAAGTATGATTTTCTTTAATTAATATTAAATGTGCATTTAATATTTTATTGTTATAATCCCTGCCTTTTATAAACTGAAAAGTATCAAGTCACAGTAATGTCTGTCATTCTCAAACTAGCTATAGGTAGCTGCAGGAAAGGAAAATAATTCATGGCTAAACTATGAATGTACATATGCAATATAAAATGTTCTATCACATTTCAGTAAATGTTCCTCATTATAACCCTCTTTTTTGGGCTGTGGTTTTATGATCCTACTATATTTAGAGTATCTCACTAAAAAGAAGACATAAGAGAAGGTAAGAAAATTAATGAACCTAAAAAATGCCGGAGGCTGAAATATAACCCAGTTTTCATAGAGCTAGGTAATTAACATGTCAACTATAGTCTTTGCGCTGTGGAATTTGAAGTGTTCTTAAAAGGTTAGAAGTATATATTTGCCTTCAGTACTTAGTATAATGATCTAACACTACCATTAATATAGATACTTTTACAGAAAACTACACTGGAAACAGACATTTTTGGAAGTCAGGTATCTATTTTTGTGGCAATTTGCATAGTGAATATATTTTTATAAAAAATTCACAAGTTCATATATCTCACAGATGTATTTAAAAGCTGGGACATGGATCTTAAACAAGGAAGGCAAGTCATTGTGTTTCATGTGACCCATCTGTATATTATGGATAAAGATTTTTATCTCTTTAGTAAAATACTACTAAAGAATAGGTTCATATAACTCAGGTGCTGCACATGTTGTCAACACTTAACAACAGTAAATAGCTAACTGTGAATGTTTATCTCTCTTACATTTGCATATATTATGCAACAAAGTAAAATCCATATTTTTAAATAGTTTGTATATCCTCAAAACTGTTGCTGTTGCTTTCTCTCATGCGAGTGACAAATGTATATCCACCTTTGTGACTTTTTGCCTTGCTCGATCAACAAAATATTTTTATATTCTCAAAGACTATGGTGATCTGACAAAGTCACTGAGTATGCAACAATGCAATAGACAACATTCAATTTACATTGCACAATAGTGGGGATGGAAATATATTATATAAGTAGGTATTAAATAGAAACTGGTCTAGAAAGTATCAGAAGGAAAATCTGATGTAACAAAAGATAGTGGGCTAAATACACAATTCCTCAGATGATTTGTTGTTTAGAGAAACAAAACCGTCTACTCGAATATTTCTAATGAAAGGTTTGAATGCATGAAATTAATTTCACTTCCCGGTAAGCGTAAGTATGTCTAATATCAGATTATTCTAGAGTCCCCTAATCCAGACTTGTTAATGCAGAAATGAAGGAGAAGGGTAACAAAAATGACACAAAGGTGGGAGGGTAGGATATGTGACTAAATGAGATCTGTATATATTACCAAAACCAAACCAAACAAAATAAATCAGGAGGACTTTGATATATATCCTGAATGTGAAGACAGAATTACAGCTTGATGATGTGAAAGAAACGATGCTATCATTGTAGGGATTGCAGGCCTGGTGTTGCATCAAGCTGTAGTAAATGAAAGCTGCTGCCACCTAATTTTCTTAGAAACAAGGTTGATAGTGCCATTTATTCTCCAATACTTTTTTTCCTTTTTTTCTTTTCTTGCAGGAAACTGTGCTGAGAGTTGAATCTGCACAAGTAGATCTAGTATAACTATTT
>JAAGNO010024234.1:0-20341 GCA_033439905.1 Ceryle rudis
AGAGAGGTTGTGGAGTCTCCTTCTCTGGAGATTTTCAAAACCCGCCTGGATGTGTTCCTTTGTGACCTGTGCTAGATGATATGATCCTGCTCTGGCAAGTGGGGTTGGACTTGAAGATCTCCAAGGTCCCTTCCAACCCCTGACACCCTGTGATAGCCTCTGATAAAAAGCCACAGAACCACCTTTAATTCAACATAAAAATATATATATGTTTTTTTTCTATTCTTCTTAACAATGTAATTAAAGTAATATATAGCTAGTGAACACATTTGATTAGCCTTACCTGTTTTGTTTTCTGGGCACAGTGCAGTTCTAGCTTATTTTTTCCAGTTCCTTCTGGCTAAATTCTAAGTGGTACAAATTAGAAGTTCTTGTCAGACAACTAATAATGCAACCAGCATATTTCCTGAAAAAAATCAGTATTTTTTATGTAACGTGCAATGTATTTATTCTATTAAAATTCTCATAAAGGGCATGTAATTCACATTCTCAGAGCAACTGTACTACTGAGACAAATATAACAAATAAAGCCTTAAAAAAAACCAAAAAAAAATCCAAAAAGACCCACAAACCTGTTACCCTCCAGTTGTACACTATCTGGTGAATAGTAGATATACGTAGATGGTGGTAGTGTGACAAACTTCTGATAATCAGTGTCAAACAATTTCCTTATAGGAATTTGGGCAAGTGTTGTTCTCCCATGATTTGAATTCCTGTGTCCTTTCCTGAAATGCAGTGTCTGATTTTTCTTTTCAAGCAGAGCAGAGGTTAACTGTTTTTGGGAAAATAATTTTTATTTCTGTGTTTAGAGCATAAGAGCAGGATGTGGGCACTTTGGAGGAATAATCTAAGATTCCTTTGGTCCTTTTTATTTTTCTTGCTAGTGAATATATGTTAGGTTGGAGCAAAGTTAAGTGCCAAATTCAGTAACTGGAACATCTACACAGAAAGGGATCATTTTGAATTCCAGTTTCTACCAGGATGGAATAATAACTTAAAATACTACTGCAGTTATTGGAACAGAAAATTAAGATCAGGACTATGCCTCCCATATGGATGTTTTAAAAAGTGGCTGAAAAGCAATTCTTATTCCTGAACTTTGCCTCAATAAATGTGTAATTATTTTCTGTCTAACGAAATGGTTTCAACAAGCCAGGGTGAGAGTGCTCTGTACATAGATAGCTCAGTTATTATGCTAGAAAGGCTCAGATGTGCATTTAATTTGTCTCAGGTCAAACAGGGGAACTGAACTTGATAATGACATACCCGGAGCCACTGGGTAAATGTGGCTGATCAGTGATATGGGGGGAAGGACTTTCTCTATGAAGTTTAAGACTAATGCTAAAGAGTCACAGGCTTGAATAGGATGCTTGCACCTTCTCACACAGGAGTAAATACTTACAAGGATTTTCAGAGGTAGAATTTTAAGCTGCAGGGAAACTTTAATGACAAGAATTTGGTCAAGCATAAAAAGTGAGATTTAGGATCAACATTAAGGCAGACAAGACATAAACACCTATATCTTTTGATGACCTTGGTACCTGGTAATACCTGAACAAATTTGTTAGTCTTTATTTTATTTTTGTTCCTCCTCATGAAGGAGAATTGTTGTCACCTTTTCATGCTCGATGCCTTCATTGACTCTTAACATATTGAGATTAGTTACAGCTGTGTTTTAAATAGCTGGTTTACCAACAAAGGAGAATGGATACAGGATGGCCTGTAGTCAAATAGTCAAACAGAGGTATGCTGGGATGATGTGCCTTTTATGTAATTTCTCCTTTTCCTTTGCTTATTCTTTTATTATTTTTTCAGTCTATAGCTTTGTCTGGGGGAAATTACCCCAAGGGGTAGGATTTTAAGAAGTAATTTAAAAAAATACAATAGCATTATAACAGAGATGACTGACTGTTATCAAGCCATCATTTATGTTAATGGGCACTACACTGTTGAGGATTCAAAATATGTGTTTAGCTACACTACAAAAGCACACCTGCACTTCAACATATTAAATTGTAAAGTGGCTTGTTCTTATGCTGAGCAAAGTGCCATTTTGTTGAAAAGAACTTGGGACATAAAAGTGAGGATAGGTGGTGAAAGTTTCAAGGTGACTGTAGTACTTAAGAATCTAAGGCCAGGGAGCTATAATTTCTGCATAAATGCCTTATCTAAGTCTTCTTGCCTCTTTATTTTTGGGTCATACTCATCCCTCAAGCAGAGTCACTGAAGCAGTAGATGAACTTGGTTTCATTCTCATCCAGTTGACCCTGATGGACAACCCTAACTTTTAAGACATTATTTTGATGTAAACTTACTTCATTTTGACTGAAGACATTAAAAAAAAGCTAAATTATTCCTATAAAAAGTAGTTACAGTAGAAGTATGAAATACAAAAAATATTAAAACATGCTGAAAATCCTACTTTTGAAATATAGACTGTCCTCCCTCACAGATTTCCTTTTTTAAGTCGCTGATTATGTAATTTTGCTTTATGCTAAAGCCTATTTTACTCTGTAAAGCTCATGTAAATGTTGTCTTTCCAGTTTCTACAGCACTATATACATTCATATGACAATATACAAGACTCAAAAATATGAGACAAAAAACCTAACCTGTTAAAAATATTAGAATTACATTAGGAGTATGTACCTGACTCAGAAACATGCAACTGTATCAGACCACAAGAGTGCATGCAAGTACACTATCCTATAGCACAATGTGGAATGCCAAAATAAAAAAAAATCGAATTCACTTTTAGTAGTCTATAATTATTTAGAAGATTGATAGAAGATTGTACTCAGAAAGCACTGAAATCAGTAGGAAGCTAGTATTAAGTCCTTAAATCTAATATTTCAATAAGTAATTGGCAAAATATGATTTTTCATTTTTATGGTTTTTTGCACCTGCTGCTCTCTCTCAAATGTTAGTGATGCTGTGAGTGGTTACTAAGGAAACAGAGATTCTAGGATTTAATTACAACTTGTCAGGTAAAGCCTTTTAGGTTATTTGACTGGTTATTTTGGAAGAAAAAAAATCTTTCAAAATAATGTAGCTTAAAATCAGTCTGCATATCTTCTTACTGATAAAAACTCCCAAATAAATTTAAAATAGCCTATAGCACTTCTGTATAATTTGTTTACTTAAAAACAAACCAACCCTTAATACAATTAAAAGAAAGAATGAGGGTTAAATTAAGAATGAAAGTGGCCACTTCTAATTTACCCCTTATTCTGCAATATCATTTTAGAATGAAATTAGAATAGCATTTAATGAATGAAATTAGAAAATAGCATTTGAAGTCCATTTAAAATCCTTATGTGTTATAAACTCTATCACAGTAGGAAATAATATCTGGTTAGAGCTCACTTCAGTGTCACATTTCACTGATAGCTCAGGTTCCAAGATTTCATGTGGAGTTTGTCATATTGAATAAATTTTCCAAGGGAACAATTATACAGCAGCAAAATTCTTCGAGAGGTATCCATTTCGTCCTCTCTATGGTAGGTAAGGGTTTGTGTGATTAAATAAATGTGGGCTGAATGAGTTCTTAATCACTGTGGAGCTATTGAAAATTGCTTAGGTTTTGTTAAGTCAACTGGAAAAACACAGACAAGGAATGTGACAGGTACCAGTCCTCCAGGAAACTATTAAAAACATATTGAAAAATGTAAGGGGTACAATATTCTTAAAGGGAAGATGTTGAAAAGAATTAAGGTTTTTCATTGAGGTTCTATGAGAAATATGCATGTCACAGAATCATAGAATCACAGAATGTCTTTGGTTGGAAGACACCTTCAAACCAACATTGCAAGCTCACCACTAAACCATGTCCCTAAGCACCCGGTCCACACACCATTTAAATGCCTCCAGGGACAGCAACTCCAGCACTGCCCTGGGCAGACCATTCCAACGTTTGATAACCCTTTCAGTGAAGAAATGTTTCCTAATATCCAGCCTAAACCTCCCTTGGAGCAGTTTACATGCATTCCCTTTGGTCCTGTCACATGTCACCAGGGAGAAGAGACTGTCCCCCTCCTCTCTCCAACCTCCTTTCAGGCACTTGTAGAGAGTCATAAGGTCTGCCCTCAGCCTCCTCTTCTCCAGACTAAACAACCCCAGCTCCCTCAGCTGCTTCTCATAAAAGTTGTGCTCTAGACCCTTCACGAGCCTTGTTGCCCTTTTCTAGACACACTACAGCACTTTTATGGCCTTATAGCGAGGAGCAGAGAATTGAATGCAGTATTCAAGGTGTGGCCTCACCAGTGCTGAGTACAGGGCGATGATCACCTCCCTATTCCTGCTGGCCACAGTGTTTCTAATACAAGTCAGGATGTCATTGGCCTTCTTGGCCACCTGGGCACACTGCTGACTTATATTTAGTTGACTACTGATCAATACCGCAGGCAGACAGTGTCAAAGTCTTTACTAAAATCCAGGTAGACAATGTCCACAGCTCTTCCCTCATCCACTAGATGGGTCATCTTCTTGTAGAAGATCAGGTTAGTCAGGCAGGACCTGCCTTTTGTAAACCCATGCTGACTGGGCCTGATCACCTGGTTGTCTTGTATGTGCTGTGTGATGGCACTCAAGATGACCTGCTCCATAACCTTCCCTGGCACCAAGATCAGACTGACGGGTCTGTAGTTCCCAGAATCATCCTTTCGGCCCTTCTTGTAAATGGGCGTCACATTTGCTAGTTTCCAGTCAACTGGGACCTCCCTGGTTAGTCAGAACTGTTGATAAATAATGGAGAGTGGCTTGGTGATTACTTCTGCCAGCTCCTTTAGTACCCTTGGGTGGATGTCATCAAGAATCAAGAAAAGGAAGGAGGATATTGTTGGTTTGGGGTTTTTTTGTTTGTTTTTGTTGTTGTTCTTTTATTCAAGGAACGTATAGGGAATCTGAAACAGTGTTATGTTCAGCATCAACATAGTCCTATGTCTAAAGGTTGAGCTTTTTTTTTTTTTTTAAATTTGCAAACAGAAGAGCTTTCCTGAGTGGAAGGAGAATACAATAATACTGTTAATGCAATCCACAATTTTATTCACATTAAATTTGATTTGGATTACTTATTTGCATCATCCATGCACCCAGGTATTCTATCATGGCTATATAATTTGATGCAATATTCATGAACTGCTAGAGTTAGACTGTATGTGATTTATAAATCTATATAGATATCACTTACAATGAAGTGCATTTGTATTTCTCAAGGAATTTTGAAACAATTGTTTTAAGATTTGATGCCATTAGTATATGAATCATCTCAGAATGCAAAGAATATTACAGCATTTCAGAATAAATAAGAGCTTAATTATGACAAGATATGGGCAATTAAACAGAATAGAGATGTTTACATTATTGTAGCTGAAGTTGAACATGATTTATGCCTTTAATTTTACCAGAGGGTTAAATTTTACATGACAATTGTAAAGGTAAGTGCAAATGGTTAAGTTTAGCTAGGCATAAACTTATAGCACTCCTGCCACATACTAGTTGCATATGCTGATTTTATTTCTTAGTAAGTTAATAACACCAGTAAAAACAGTAGGTCTTCTAGAATACTGAAACAGTATTAAAGATGACAAATAAGTTGCGCACGATAGTTGCCATTAATATTATTTTATGGAACAAATGAATAATTTCTGACTATATTTTCATTAAATTATTGGAGATTTTGATTTGGGTTGTGTGCATGTTTTAGGTAATGTATGGATACTTCAAAGATGCCAAATACATAAATGTGGAAAATAAAAATATACATAATTTAATTAAAACTTAGTTTCAATTACTTTTATTTGAAAAATAGTGGTATGCCCTTTCTCTTCATATTTCCAAACAATCAGAAATTTGATTAACCTTTACAATGTTTCTTGGTGGTAATTAAGATCACACGTAATTTAAATAACCCTCCCTGCCCTTTGAACAGCAAAGAGCTAAAGATTTAAAAGAACCTAACTATCCCACCAAACCAAACAACCAAACCAATCAACCAACTAAAACCAAAACTAACAAATAAAATAAGTTGCACTGATTTGAATATGAATTGAAAGATAGAATCAGCTGCCTCATGCATTTATAGGATTGGTATAATGAAATACAGTGCTTCTGATATTGTATGGTTTTACAAAGATTTGTATAATTTTTAAACACTGCTCAAGGATAGTCAGCATGCAATTTGTATTCTGGTTTACAGTTGTGCTGTGATGCAAGTGGAAAGAAATATTATCTGCACATTATATGTAACAGCTTGTCCAGAGATCAGAGATCAGGATGAATGTACATATTTCAATTCTGTCTGCTCTTCATCAAAGATGGACTGCTCCATATATCTTTCAGAAGGGAAGTTTATGAGGCTCTTTAATAACTCCTCCAGTAGTGCAAGATCTTATCATGTAAATTATCCTGTAACACTTCATTCTAGATGTGCAGCATAATTCAGTTTGCTATGTAGTAGAATAGTGTAGAAGATACCAGAGGAATAATCTAATTCTTCTTCTCTTACTTGTAAGTACAGTAATTACTTGTGTTGTAACCTTGAACCTTGCTATTTGTTGGTCCTTAAGAATGACTGTGATTGAGTAGCATTACTCTTACAATTAAATGTGAACTACAGTTTAATAATGTTTCCTGTCATCAAGCAACAAGTACTCTGGCATTTTTTATACGTTCTACAGGTAAAATTAATAGAACTTATGTAAAATATTCCAACAAATAAAATGCATTACAATTTATCTTCTTCTACAATAAAATTCAGATAATCTCACTATAGTACAATATTAATATACAATTAAAATACTAATTTTTTTTCTGTGCACAGTTTATATTTCAGGAATATAACATCTTTATGCTATTGTACTGTATTAATATATAAATACAAAATGACAGCTTATTTTCCTATGTGTCAGATAATAAAGTAGATTACACTGTCACGCATTTATCTTACATTGTTTAAATCAGTCATCACAGTCATAAATATAAGTATATAAATTATTTATGTGTGTGGGTAAGACTATAAATAATGAATACTAAACAGCCTGTAGGAGAACCGTTGGTTTTATATTTCTCATTCTCTCTCATAAAATGAAATTTCAGACAGTCAGCTTTTGTTTGTACTGACATGATATACTACTGGTCTTAGTACATACGTGTGATCAGTGAATTGGATTCACATTTGAAAAAGGGGAAAATAGACATGGAAGTGAGGCAGGCAAGCTGAGAAAGACAGAATTATACTGACATATGGGACCATCATTGAACATAATTTGAAAATTAATGTCAAATATTGTTTGCATACTTTGCACAGGTACTGCATCACTGTAAAATTACAAAAGGCTCAGAATCATCATTTCTCACATAAGCTTCAATAAATCAGTAATTGGAATGAAATTTGCATTGCTCAACACAAATATCTGGTTTAAAGAAACAGACACAATCACAATGTTTTAAGAATTATATTTGCTAGGGAATTATACCATATGGTCAGTTTTCATTTGATAGCTCTGAATGATCACTATCAAAACTATTCATGGGGCTGTACTAGTTTCAAATAAATTTTAATCAGTAAAATGATTTTGTATTGCCAGAACTCTATGCATTTAATTTGTATGAGAATTATATCATTTGAAACATTGTTGAGTATCCTACTCCATATTAAAACAAACCAAACCGAACAAAACAAAAACCAAAGAACAACTTAGTACATAGGTAACCTGAGTTTCATCCTTTCCTCAGCTTGAATTGGAGCGAGTATCTGAAAATGATTGTCAGCTTCCTTCCTTTTTATGAGAACCTCTGATGTAAAGTAAGTCTGTTTGGTAAAATTGGAAACTAAGTGGTATGGAAAAACTCCCTGTTCCTTTCGTGTTCTTATTTAGGATTACTTATGAAAAATTACAGACTAACATCTTTTAGCTATAGAAGAGGCATTCATCTAGGGACAGTGGAACTGGTACATTTTATGTTCAAATACCATATTCCTATCATAGTTTTGAAGATGAAGTTTTGAGGATTTACTTACATTTATGAATTTGTAGGGGAAACCCCCCCAATATTTAGTTATGTCTTTTATAACTTGGATTTTGCCAATTACTTTTATTTCCATAACAAGATAAGTCATCAGGTGGTCTAACACATATTTTTCATCTGAAAGGAAATACATCTAAATTTTAATAGCTATACTGTTGCACAGATGTAAGATCTTTTCTGTTGTTAAAGACTGTCCCGTTCTGGTTTTAGTCCTTTCCACTTGAAATCTGTTACCTCCACACCCTAGTGCTGTTCTGGGCAGTTAAGATATCTTGGCCATGTATTTCTTGCTGTCTTCTTACTTTCTTCTTACTTCATTTCTATATAGTTTCAGTCTGTACTAATGCTCCTTTGTACCCTTCCCTCAGTTTACCTATTGGCTTTAAGGTTGTTGACTCCATACCACAACAAGCAAAATAAATAACAGGCAAATGATATAAATTTTAATACCCAATAAATATTATCCAATAATAGATGTGCCAAAGATCTAACAGTCAGGTAGTGCACTGCAATTGAACCTAGTTAAGCAGAATATAAAACTTTGTGTACATCAATCCACCTTCACTTTCCTTAATCAAAAAGATTATTTATTTACTGAACTATAAAAAAGAAAATGAAATTAACTTATTAAGTAGAAATATAAAAACTATTTCACTACTGTTTCTTCCTCAAAGGCTTGTGGAGCAGAAACAATAGAACTGGCTATTCTCTTATTTTGACAGTAACGTTTACTGTTTTGTAAATGAGCTCAGGATACTGTGCTATTTAAATTTACACCAAAGAAAACGTGATACTCAGGTTTCTAACTATGATTTTCTGTAAAGTGAAATCATCAAACTGATATTGTTCTAAGAGTATGTGTTCCAAACAGTACGTTTTGAAAATATTTTAGATAAATAACATTTGTTTCTGTATAAGGTGAATAAACAACTTTTTACTAGATTAATATGTAGCTAGAAAACATTATGTTTGATATATTTTATGTTAATATAGGAGATATTTATAGCTCATTTTATACAAGAAATTATATAAAATATCTCCACAGAGATTTGCAAATTCTAGACTATTTCTATAGCAATGTTTACAGTGTGCGTGCATCTTTGTCTTACTTAAAAGCCTGAATGTGGTTTTAAGCCACAAAATCCACGTACAGACATCCAGCCTTCATTTTTTGTGTGGTTATGGTGCATTAATGAATTCTGTAGAGATGGTTTAGGATTTTATTTATGCAGGTCTCATATGAATACATTTTTCGCTTTCTTCTTAAAACATTGAAAGTTTTCAAATGTGAAGAGTAAACATCATGCATTTTATCTTTCAAGTACTTTCATAACATTTAACATGTCCTTTAAATTTTTCTTTGTAAAGTATTTATCAGGATTAAATTGAAAATTCTTTCATAATTTTAAATACATGTAGACAAAGACTCACTCATGTATATAGACTTCACCTCTATACTCAAATTAAGCTGCACTGTATTTTTCATTTGAGGATTTAGAAGCTTGAATACATCAATTTCATTTTAAATAGTAGGTGTTCCCTGTCTAAACCTAACCTTAGTCAGTTCCTCAGCTAAATCTTGTGTATCTTATTTATAACATTATATGTATATATGTTTTTTGATACAAATCCCATTAATGATCTTGCTTTCTTCATTCAATCACATACACAGAGTTTGGACCAATAATACTTCTTTGAGTAGATAATGTTTAAATATATCAAACATCTGAACTAAGAAATTTCTGGGAGAGTTAAAGTAAATATATCTGTGCTATATTTTTTATTGTTGATTAAATGAATAAAGTTGAAACAAAACATTAAACTGTTTTCTGTAACATAAAGTCACTATAAAATGAATTTTAAAAAATAAAAAGAAAAAAGTGCAATTCTATATTCAATTTTCAAAATACACCTAAGTGGACTAATTTAATTTTTTTTCCCACTTAATCAACACATTACAGTGGGAATAGAAACTCATTAAGGCATTTTATTGTAAAATATCTTAATTTCTTTCTACTTTGCAAAAAACATTTATGAGTTCAAAGTCATTACTAAAATTATTCATGCAATATACAAAGCAGTCTTTTCTTTCAAAAAAATATAATCATTTAATATTTTCTATATTAACTTTTTGGGGTTTTTTCTATTTTTTTCTAATACAGACACTGCAAATCAGCCATTAATCAAAGAGATTGTTAAAATTTTGTTCTAGGTTTGGAAATTTTCCAATGAAATCACTGATTGTGACAGTCATGATCATGTCTATGCCACCTCTTGCTCTCTTCAGTAATGTAATGAAAGAGTAAGCATTTTGCCTGAAGAGATGGATTCAAATTTAAGGACTCAAGGTAGTCATCTATTCTTTATTAGGTTGAGAGAGTTCAGATTTGCACTCTGAGTAGCAGAGCTTCAGGTACTATGTATTGAAGAGGGGAAAGGGGAGAGAGCTAAACACCAGATGGCTATGTTGTGCTGAACATCTAAATATAAATTACTATTGTCAATGTTATAGGATCAGAGCCGTCTGCTAGACCTATAACAGATGCTCTCTGTTAAACCACCTCCCTCCCCTAAGGGGAAGAGAAAGTGGATAAGGGAGAGATACAGCAATTAGAAAACTAGAATAGCTTTAATTAAAATAATAATAATAAAATGGAATATATGCAAATATATACAAAACCAGTATCGAACCCCATCTGGCAATTACGTCACCATCACAACTGATGCTGGGGAGCAGGCACTGGGGACATCCCAGGCTGGACTCAGCGGCAGACAGGAACAGGATTCAGGAATGCATGGATCAGGATCAAAGATGGAATGGACAGAGATGTGTTCAGATGCCAGCCATTGAAGAAGAACGCTTGACCCTTGTGATCCCTCACCTTTATATTGAATACGACATATATGGGATGGAATCCCTCATTGATCAGTTTAGGGTCACATGTCCTGAATGCTTTTCCTCAGAGGTGCAGCCTTTTACCTTCTGCACCCTCTAATGTGGTACACAAGATCCAGCAGTGACCTAGGACTGCATACCAATCCTTGATAGTAACTCTAAAGGTTGGGTATCATCACTGCTAGAAGCAGACACTGCCTGTGAAAACATGCCATTAACTTCAGCAAGTGCAGTTAGTTAAAAGAGACTGAAAAATCACTGAACAAAATTAGTTCTGTTCTTAGTCAAATCAGGACAACTATATATCAAGCTGGGATCTTTTTAGTGTGTTAAATGAGACAAATTTACTGTAGGAGGGCAAAACCACAAAAGAAGCTGATAGAATCCAGTCATGTGTCATGCCAATAGAGCTTTTAATTGAACCAGCAATAAACACAGCTGCCTACTATGAAGAGTTCATAATAAGGGTAACCTATTGCCTATTTCTTGCTGTTATCTTAAAAAAGGATACAAAAATTTTGTTGCAGTATTACAGAGACCTAGGGGAGTAACTACACTGTAAGTCAGTTTTTAATTGAAATTATTACTTAAGCAATTTATATTCTTATTGTTTGTTTTACATATAGTATAAAATGTCCTTTGGAATAAGATATTTTGCTATTGATATATTCACTGCTTGATGGTGAAAACACTGGTATTATATATTTATATAACTGAGCTACTGCACCTTTTTTTATTTTTATTTAAAAAAAAAATGTCAGAAATATTGTATGACCTGGGAGAAGATACCTCTGCTAACTTCAGAGGGATTCTGTTAAATACAACAAAGGGGGCTACCCATGCAAAGCCCACAAAAGAGACAAGTTGTATCAGAAGCCTGAGCTAAAGCACATTTTTTTGGTACTGATTTTTGTCGTCACAGAAACAAACAGGTAAAGGGTATAACTTCTTCTCCCAAAGACATATTTGTTGGTTTGGATGAAGCTTTTTTGCATCCTGCTCTTCAAATGTAGAGTACACTTAAGTCATGAGATTTGTTTTGAACTAGAAAACACAGGCAGTTATTTTGTATAACAATTTCTGTGCAGAACTAAGTGCAAATAAAATGCCCTTTTAGCCTACACTAGCACTTATATCATCATAGATATGCTATTATTACTATCTAGGATATATCAGATATGTCTATAGAGGTAGTAATCAGAGATCTGAACTGTAGATAAACATATAATTAGTTACACTGACCTGTAATATATGTGATTACTGCTAAGGTAAAAATATGATCAGTTTATAAATATACTTTTCTTGGTACATAGAATTCAGAAAAGTATAATATATAAATGCAAGGTGTACTGTATGTATGTGTAAACATAAAGTTACTTGATGAATTTTAAAGGAACTAAAACTAATACAGCATGAGGTGAAAATGAATGAAGAAATTGCTAAACGATAATAAAACCAAAGCTGTTGTTGTGTACAGATGGCATCTGTGAACGCTTTGCTGCAGTAGTAAGCACAGTTTATAACTGATGATTGATTTGGTTGAGATAAGGAATGAACTATGACCGTATTATTCATTAATGTTTTGATGTGTTGTAATATGGAACTTGGAAATGTAATTGCATAAATCAGAGTAAAACATGCACGAATCAGCATTCCTCCTTCAACAGCAGTGGAGAGCTATGCAAATAACAAGAGGTATGCAAATAGAACAAGTTAAACTTGTTAAAAAGCAAAAAATAGTTTGCATTCAGGATCAGTTTTTGGAAATGATGGGAGAGATTGCTTTCTATCATTGTTTCTCTCAACACTTTCTGTGCTTTTCTTGAACATGGCTAAACCATAGCTTTTATTTCTAGTACTAAGGTGAATCAAAGGGGAAGTGTGGAGGAATTGTGATTATTTGTTTTATGATTAAAAAGAAAGAAACCAGAGACATGATTGAGCTGGAAATAAGCACAAGTGCTCCAGCTTCTTGCTCAGTTTATTTTAGATTACACTTTCTCCTCATAACTTTAATTCTTTCAATGGCAGAATCAGAAGTATGATCTTTGTGTGACTCGTGTAAATGCTGTATAAAAAAAAGTGATAGGCAATTACTAGCCCATTTCTGATAGATGTCTGCAATATTGCTGCAGTTTATTTAATTAATGAGTTATAATTTCATTGACATTTGATTGTTTCACTGATTTATCTAATGGAGTCATCTGAAGCTTCCAAATCCCCTGAGTTAATGGGAATTTCACTTTGGCTTGAAAGGAGAAAAGATTTTACTCTTTGGTTTCAGCTTCATTATCAGTAAGGGTTTTTCAGCTATCCTGTTTCCATCCTGTTGCAGTTGTCATGTATAGGTCTTCAAGAGTAGTGGTAGCCTTTTTATATTTCTATTAGAAATAAAAAGAGCAACTACAACTGTAACTCAGCTATGTTCTGAGTTATTCTGTTATGTCATGGTGCTTCTAACAGTAGAGAAAAAAGCATTTAAATCTTTAAACTAACAATTCACTTTTCCCCCACTGACTTCCACTTTTTTCTCTTTCCCTCTCCCTCAGTAAAATCCAACACTGTCATTCATAGCCTCTTAAGCCAGTGGTTATGTTTTAGCCAAAGGTGAAATATGATCCAGACGAAACCTTCCAGTCCAGGTTTACATCCTTTCATGATTATCTGTCATGATCAACAGTAATCTGTTTGGAAATGCAGACTTGATTTTACTGAATTCACGTAAATTTCAATTGCTGTGAAAATATTTGCATGATAACAGATTTATGACATCTTACATTTTTTTTAATAACTGTCAAAAGTGTTTTATAGTATTATAATATATAGTGTTATCTAGTCCTTGAAAGACAATAGTAAACATAGTTACTCATGATTTTGTTACATTTTTTAAATTTCATTTGCTAGAGACAATTTTTCATGATTACAGATTTAGTCATATGAAAGAAAATAGACCAACAAACAAGCAACAAAATGCAGAATATTGAAAAGGCTAAAGTAGTACAGGTAGGCTGCAGGTACTGTAGTCTACCTTGAATTTTAAATTCTAAGTTTGAGTTCTCAGGACTAAAGCTACACTCCTGTGAATGCTCTCTGACAAAAATCATGCATCAAGATACCTTATATGAGAAAAATATTATTATGCTTGTGTCTTGGTGCTCTTTTTCTTTGCCTTCTTTCCCATGCGTATGGCATTTTGAGAAGCTACAGTAGGTGATAAATTCATATAGTGGTTATAGAGCCATTTAACAGAGCCAGAGGGGACTTAATGAAATCCTTTTAGGATTTTTGCACTGAACATATACTCATGTATGAGTGATAATCTCAATTTGCCAGGGCTGCAATACAGAAAACTGTGTGGCTCCATTACTGTAAAGTATATTTATGACTTCTGTGAACTGTTAGGATATGACTGAGTATAGTCCAATTGTTCATGGTATTTATTGGTCTTTTGTCTTTCATTTGCTTTTGGTAACTAGGATTTCTAATCTGCTGTTGCAAGACACTTGGGTTAGTATCAGAGTTTAGGGTCAGAGTGGCCCCTTAGACCAATAATAGACGCTCTCTGTTAACCCACCTCTCTCCCCAAAGGGGAATAGAAAGGGCATAAGGGAGTGAGACTTAGCGATTAGAAAAGGGAACTAGAACAGCTTTAATGAGAATAATAATAATAATAATAAAAAATAAAATATGTACAAATATATACAAAACCTATATCGAACACAACCCCCACTGACGGTAATTATATCACCGTCACCACTGATGTTGTAGAGCAGGCACTGGGGGAGTCCCAGACTGTACCCCGCAGCAGATGGGAGCTGTGTTCAGGAGCTGGATTCTTGTACTGGATTCAGGAAGACACCAACTGAAGGCAGAAGAGAGTGTCCTCCTTGGATGTTCTGAGGAAGGAACCAAAGAGGACATGAGCCAAGCCAAACAAAGTTGACAAAGTGGTCCAACAGGGGAGAAGAGCCCAGAAGCCTCCAGAGAGAGGGTGAGCAAGCAAGTTAGCAAGCAATCTAAAACTATAGACCCTCCAGGTCCCTCAGCTTTATACCTAATAGGTCGTATATGGGATGGAATACCTTGTTGGTCAGTCTAGGGTCACCTGCCCTGTCCGCTCCTCCCTGCAGGTGTGGCCTTTCACTTTCCTGCACCCCCCCAATGTGGTACACAAGATCCAGCAGTGGCCTTGGTCAGCACACTAATCCTTGGTAGTAACTCTAAACATGGGCTGTTATCACTGCTAGGAGCAGACACTGCCTGTGAAAACAGGCTGCTGACTTCAGAAAGTGCAGTTAATTAGAAGAACTGAGTTGAAAAGTAAAATCACTGAACAGAATTAGTTCTGTTCTCACCCAAACCAGGACAGTTAGTTGTTGATTTACCTTGTAACAGAAATTTGTTGTGAGCTGGTTTATGGCTTTTGCTTATTCAAGTGGAATACATATAAAGCCATCTTGTAAAGCACTTGGGTTCAGTTGCTAAAGGTTTTCAGTTGACTTAAGTCACTAGATCCGTGACGTTTTGTGTTTTTTTGTAGGTTTTTTTAATAAGGATTTGTTCAGCCTTCTACACAAGTGTAATATCATCCAAATATATAATTTTGATGATGGAGTTGATGAATGGGAAAGGCTTAAGGAGAAAGACCTTTAATATGATTTTAACTTTTAACTCACCTCCAGTCATTATTCCACAGCTTTCTATTAAAAATTACTGCATTTTCAGTTGATTAACAGTGAATATTTCCCTAAAATATCAGCGGTTATTGCATTCAGTTACTTTCTGCTGTGCTTTCCAAAAGATTAACAAGCTGACGATAGTTGGAGCAAATAGGGCTCAGACATATGTTTTAATTATATTCATAATAATGTTTGGATATCAGATTTTTTTACTAAACCTGTGTAGACTGATGTGCATTATAAAAGGACAATCTACCTTGTTGCTGTTGTCTAAATTTTTTAAACTTTGAATGGTAGCCCCAGTTTTATCCTGCAATGCAAAGTAGCCATGATGCATATAGTAGACTGACTTGCTTACCAAAGTGTTGTTTATCAGTTGTGTTTAGGATGTGGAATAGCTTCATCATTCATTTTTCAGTTTGTGTAAATCTTCATTGTGCTGCATTGGATAATCTGATGATCATCTACTTTAGTATGAAACTTATGGGTCTTATCAGATATTCTTCTGAGAGGCTGTGAGTAGGCCTGTGACATTCCTTGCATTTTTTACAACAGTGATTCTAAAGAATTAAAAAATAATTTCCTTGTGACTATCTCTGTAATGAATGACACCACCTTGTCCTTGATGCTCATAAACTTGCAAGAAAATAATTTTGATTCACTAGATTTATTGTTTACCTGTGTGCAAAAAAAAAAAAAAAAAAAGGATGGAAGCATTACAATTACTTTATTAAGGTCCTAGTCTAGCAAAATCAGTAAACAGATATTTAACTCTAATCATTTGGGTAGTTGCAGCTGGTCTTCCTTACATACTCAGGTGCTTAACTATTTACCTAGGTAAAGGATTCTTCATCCACGCTGTTATGTCTTTTATGTTTTTCTCTTCTCCAATTTTTGCCTTGGAATGAGAATATAATTTGGATGAAAGTCATTCATACTCATGTCCATCAAAAATTCAAATGAGTTAAGAGTCATAAGAATGCAGACAGATATTTTATTGTTTAAATAGGAACTGTATTTAATTCAATGTTACAGAAGTTAGGTCACAGGGGGGAAAGCAGGAGAACCATGGCACTGCAATGTCAAGCTGAAATAGCAATAGTAGTGCATAGAAGGTCATAACTGATAAGAAATGTAGAAATACATTTACATAACTAAAAACTCTTCCCACTCTTCTTTCTGTACTCATCCAAAACATCAAAAGCAAAGGATATAGTTTGGAATATACCCTAACTGGTATAGTTAGGTTTTAGCAACATCCTTTCTGGTTTATAGTTTATACTTAACAAAAATTGTGTCTGAAAATAAATTATAAGAGTGAAAAATGTACAGAAATCTTTTATGTAATATTTAGCATTTAGAAGTTTGAATACTTTCATTGATGTCTATAAGAAGACAAATGGGAATAAAAAGGAGCGGCCTCTGTTTTTTCAGCCGTGCCTTTGAAGTGTCATTGTTGATTATTAACTACTGAAATTATTCAGTGCAGTGCTCCTTATTATCCCGCAGGTATGCAAATGATTAATTGTTTCAATTAAATTTATAAATTACCATTTAGAAATTGTTTCCAGGATTCACCCCACTTTCTGCAGACGCTTATCAGGCAAGCTTCTGATGACAGTTATTTTCTTTGAACTGTTTTTGCTCCCAATGACCTGAAATTATTTTTCTTTGATTAAAAGTCAATGGTACAAAGAATAAAATAAAAATGCTAATAAGAATTTCACTTTTAATTTGTATACCCTTCACTGTACCCAAAATCTTGCCTTAATGCACAGTTCTTTATTGGTTCTTTTATGAACCATTTTTGCTCAAAGCAAACATTTTTGATTGCTGAATAGTTGTTTTAATAGTGCTGAGACTGCTCTTTCCTAAGTAGTAAAATGACATGAGTTGGTAAAGTATTTCTCAGCAGCAGATTCCCTGAAATCTTCTATTTAAATTAATCCCAGTGAAATTTTCAATGTTCTTGATCATTCTGCCTTTTAGGGCAAGTCTGTTCTACAATTAGGATAGTTCTGCTAATTAACGGTGTGAATTGAAAGAATTACCTTCTACATGGCAGTCTCTCCTTTTCCCTTCCCTCAAAGAGATGAAGCTAAAGCAGATTAACACCACCTGTGTTTTGAATGAGATAATCAGGGACATATTTAGTATATTTTATATTCACTTCATCTTAATTTTCTTTAGAATAAAAATCTATGTACTTCTAAATTCTAACTAACCTTTTTATTACTACTTTCAAATAGAAAGTGCTCCTAAACTCTGTTCTCTCTTTTATCAGTTTTGTGCCCAAGGGGTATTAGAATGTTACTTGCACCCTTACTTTATGTGAACAATGAACTGTTCTACTCTTCCTTCCCAAACCCATTTGCCTGTGCCTAAAATGTTTCATATCAAAAAGAACATAAAATTCAGACAGTGATAAGATTAGAGAAATTCTAATGAGGAGTATAGTAAAACAGCACAAAGAAAAATTGCAGCAGACATGAGGGGTGAAGAGAATCAGTATTTAAACTAAAAGGCAAGAAAATTGAGGCAACTGAAATTAAAATCTGAAGTACAGACAATGACAAGACAAAGTGTTTTCAAAATAATTTCTATTATATTAAAATTGTAAATGTAGGATTTTACTATGGAATAATACATTTTGCATAAGATGTATATAATGTCTGGAAGCAAACCAATGGAAAACATTATAGTGATCCTTTGAAATTTTTTTTTAAAAATCTTTCTTATTTCTTAAAACAAAGTAGTCACTCTCTCAGACACATCTCTCACTGGTGGCAGATTTTGTATGCATGTGTGTACACATCTGAAAAATATAACAAAGTGAAAGAGTGAGTGAAGATGTGACTGCCTTTTCTAATGGAAATATGGGAATGGAAGAAGTCACTGAGATCGAAGGAACAAAAAGACACAGTATCATCACTATTTTGCCGGTGTATTTGATATTGGATAGAAAATTCTAGAAATGTGTTGTCTCATTAGATTTGGAAATAGATTTCTTTCTATGAAAGGAGTCAAATTATTCTGAGTTTGAAGAGACATCTCTATGTTTCTTTCTCTTTTTCTCTTTTCTCTTTTTGTATTCCTTTTACTCCCTTGCTCCTTTTACTCCCTAGTCGTCTGTGCATGATTGGTTTAATTTAAGTGGTGTTGCTCTTTCAAGATATAGGTTACTGATTTTTGTATATATTTTCAGAAACTAAAGCAGCTTTAGGAGCAGAGATAAAATGTGATAAAAACTGAGCCCACGTATGTACTTTTCTGAGCAGTGCCCAAAGTAGGGAAAATATTTAGATTAATAAATGTATATGTAATATTCCTCAAAATAATCACATAGATACCTTTAGAAGGTGCTAGATAAGAGCCAGACACATTATCAGAGCTGTTTCAGCAGTTTCCACTGCAATGGCTTTGTTGAGGAGGTACTTCCTGAAAAGGTAGTTTTTATGGATTTTTCACAAACTGCTGTTCCTGTGGGTTTTTCTTTTTTTGTGCTCTCACTCTCCTTGTTCTTCCTTTCTGGCCCAATCCTGATAGGATTTTATGTAATTCAGAGTTGTACATTTATATAGAGAATTGGGGAATAATGATCACTAGTATCCATAGCTTTCAGCATCTGATCAGGCACAAACGATTTTGAGTTTCATTAGAATCCAAGGGGAAAGCAGAAATAACAAAGTATTACAGAATCAGTTTTCAGAAGAGTAGAGTTCTGTGCAACTAATAATTTACATAACAAGTTACATTTTGTGGCAACCTTATAGAAAATAATTCTAGGCGGAATTCTTTAGTCAATCTAATTCAAATTAAGAAATATAGCAATGTATCTGTATAGGATCAATACCATTTGGTGAAATTAAGTTATGTAGTATTTGGAGCTCACTCATATACTGATGATAAATTTAGATTGTGCTTGCTGATTTAAAAGCTTTAAACTGAACAGAATCAAAGAAATGCATTCCTAAACTATTCTCTAATTTTTCAGTTTAGAACTCTTAATGAAATCTCTTCCCTTCCCTGTATATGTATTAGTCATGAAGGCCTAAAACTGGCTCCTCTGTGACCATGAAGGCTACTCTTTTGAAATTCTAATGTAATCCTATTCTTATGTGATGAATTATGGAGGCATTAGATCAGCACCCATGGAGTGAGAAATTTCAGATTATTAGAATTCTTAATGATTAGCTCCACAGAGTAAGTTCTACATTGCCTTATTTTTATGGAAAAATCCTCCTGATGCTCAGCAGATGCCCCACTGTTGTGTTTTAATGAAGTGAATTTTAGCTCCATGATATTTAAAAAAATCTGTCACAACCCCCTTGCAGATTTTTTAAAGGAAAAGGGAAAGAATGATGATTAAAATGTCAACATTCTTGTTTGAATACAAGAAGAATGGCCTCAGTAAATGAGCAAAATATTATTTTGTGGCAAAGGACACATTTGACTTATTTACAGTTGTAAAAAATGATACATTTCCAAGTGTTTTGAACATTTTCATCAAGGTAGGTTTCTATCATAAAATGCCCCATTAACCTGTTTTATTAAAAAAAAAGGTATATTTTAAATAATTTTACTTTTATTTTTTTAAAAATATACAGGATAATACTTCATTTCTATAACAATAAATAACTTTCCTTGCTGAAATAAATTATTTTTCTGTTCAAAAATGTCTTATACATGTGTGCATGTAAAATGTATAAAATGGAGTGTGATTTTACACAGGTACACA
>JAAGNO010024234.1:27368-50250 GCA_033439905.1 Ceryle rudis
CAATACTAAGAGTACTCCCTAGGTTATAAGAAAATATTAATTTAAATAAAATAGCATGATTTTTTTTTCTTTAATGTATTATTAAGTATAGCATGAAAATGGTTTTTTACCACTTTGGGTCTATAAGTAAAATGCTTTTAACATAATTATTTGGTGGATATGAAGAATATTGGATAAATGTGTATACAGAACCTAATAACTTCTTCAATGAAACATTTAAGTTTATGTTTAATTCTTATTATAAATAATAGACTTAAGTGACTGTAACCTTAGAATATCTTTACTTGCCCTCTGTTTTTTGTGGCCTAATTGAAGCAATGCAGAAAACTATATAATAATCCTATGAGAACTGTAGAATGAAGTAAGCATAATCTACTTTATTTAAACTTTCATAAACCCAGACCTATTTTGTATAAAATTCATACTTATTATCTCGTGAGTAAAGAGTTATTTCAAATTCCTTTAAAAAGTTTAGCATGGAAGAGGCACACGTAATAAAGCAGGAAATTGAGGCACATGTAGAATGAAGGAAATCTAAAAATATACTTAAGTATTTTTAGAAATATAAAAAGATAGTATTTTAAATACTGATTGATATTAGAGAGGAAAGTAAAACAACTGAAAATATGATAAAAAAGTGCAAACTTTTGCATCTGGTTAGATAAATATAATTCTTAATGCATTAGTGACACAGATGACTTGCAAGAGTACATTTTTCATTTCTGTATGGGTATTTCAAAGGTTGCATGAAATGAAGTTTCTCTTCTGATCCATATCAATTTGAAAAGGTAGGCAATTCAGCTTGCTTCATGAAATATATTCTTATGAAGCATGACAAAATCCAATTTACCAGTAAAATCCATTTAAATTAAAATCAAAGTGTAATCTTCTTATGATTCACTCCTTGTACCATAATGATGAAGTAAGATCAGATATCTATGCTCTACATTTTAGTATCCCGATTATTTTCAGCCCTATTCAGCAGAAATTATCCTCAGTGCAAAAGCTGCAAGAAGGTCACAGAACTTGCTGTTTTACTCTGCCACACTGTTCAAGCAAAAAAATATAGTAGGCGCCATTTGACAGATTTGCCTGAGAACTGCTTCTGTCTGCATACCTGATTAGTGATATGAATATGACTACTTCTATCATTATTATATGATCCTGCTCTGGCAGGGAGGTTGGACTCGAAGATCTCCAAGGTTCCTTCCAACCCTTGACACCCTGTGATACCCTGTG
Organism: Ceryle rudis; assembly: GCA_033439905.1. Taxonomy (NCBI): domain Eukaryota; kingdom Metazoa; phylum Chordata; class Aves; order Coraciiformes; family Cerylidae; genus Ceryle; species Ceryle rudis. The sequence continues at coordinate 28,608 of JAAGNO010024234.1, forward strand.
ATACCTGTGATATCAGAGAGGGAATTTATATTTCTTTGTTCTCTTAAATACTACATTAAAATAATCTTAGACAAATAAGCTTTTCCGATTGCTGTAAGAAGCTCTTTGGGATGTTATAAAGTCTCATCCTTGGTAATATCTTTTTTTACCAAGTTTTTGTGGTACCATTATCCAGTAGAAATAATTTCATCCACTAGTATGACTTATTTTTTCAGAGGCATTGGAAACTTACACCTTCAGGTAAAATCTTTCTGAAAACTAGCTCAGGCCCAGGACTGCATCTGGTCAGTTCCTGGTTACCTTTTGGGTTATGCTTTAGTTTTAACTTGACCTGACTGCTAATAAATTTTTGTACATGTCGATTACAAACTGATATTTTCTGAAATCATTCCTACTTGTGTCAAAGTTTTAACAAAACTTCAGTTGTGATTTACCAAAATATTTAAGCATGTGCTTAGTATTGAAATCTGTGGTCAAGGAAAATGTTCACAGGTATGGTTTCACACGTATGCTTTTTTTTTTTGGTAGGAAATTTAAGCAAGTGTTTGAGATGATCTTCATTTGCCTTCTTGGGAAAAAAAAAAAAAAAAAGAAAGAACAAATTACTTTAATTTAAATAAGATATATGGTTCTAGACTGCCAAGCACATATTGAAATCTGAAACTATTCATGCTTGGAACAGACCCCTGAAACTTCTACCTGAATCAAATTTAGTATAGGAGATTTCAAAATGTTTTACAAAACCACTAATCCCCATCAGACATTCATTACTGAATTCCTGTGTGCAACTTAAAAAATTTGCTCTGATCACAGTCAATCAGAAAGGAGTTACAGTAATTATCTACAGTGAGAACATACTTAGAGGTACTTTAAGGGATCAAAAAGGTTCTGAATAAAGATGTTAGAATGTTCAATTTAAGAGTGCAATTTTTGTCTCTTAAGATGACAGAAGGAAGCTACTGTCTCTGCTTTATAATGACAGTAAAATCAGAGTATGGAACTGAGTTACTTGATGCTTGATACTGTAATATATTAATGTTTGTTCAATGAAAAATGTGTGTGTGGGGAGGTGTCTCCACATCAAAATGTTTTTATTAATTTTTCAAACCTATATTGTTCAAGACAGGTTTTTAAAGGAAAATTCAGAAGACACCATGTTTATTCTGCTTTAAGTTATAAAGAGCTATGATGATTCCTTTTCTAAGTTTTAATATTTACTTTTTTTTAATTGCAAATTTAAGAAAACTCAAGCCACCTAAGGAAGAATAGTTTGCAATTGCAAAAACATTAATGTAGCAATTCTGTTATTTAGAATTGTTAAACAGTTTAAGGTTTTAATCTGCATATCAACTAAATTCAGGAACACTAAATAGCCCAAAAAATGAAACTGATTAATTCCATATGGATGCACTTCGGTATAGATTTCTTGTTGGCTACATCACTACAAAAGACTTTAATTGGTTGTTGATTTAATGTAGGAAGTTAATTACCTGTTTTCATAGAACCAAATTAAGGAGTTTAACCAAAATATTTGTCTAGATCCACTTAGTCAGAGCATCTTGCAAACCTGGGAGAGTTTCTGACAAGGGATAATCCATTTTGAGATAATTTTTCAATAGCAGGACTTCTCTTTAAATTGAAAGGTCAGGTTTTGTTGCTGTTCTGGGGTTTGTTTGTTTGGGTTTTTGTTTGTTTGTTGGTTTTGTTTGGTTTTTTGGTTGGTTGGTTGTGGGTTTTTTGGTTTTTGGTTTGTTTTTTTTTTTGTTTGGTTGTTTTTTTTTTTTGTGGGTTGTTTGTTTTTTGTCTGGCACTCTGGCTATACATTAAATAATTTCATAAGAGACTGGACTGATTTGGTGTCTCTTCTGACAGAAGCAGGAGCAGGACATTGTTCCTTGAGTCATTTCACTGACTGCAATATTAGGAAAAATGCACAATTTCCATCTTGAAAAGTAACATGTATGGAACAAAACAGTAAAAAAAGAGTTGTGTGAATAAACTGACTTTCAATTTTAAATTCCCTGATTGCTGCCTAAACTATGAAAGTTCTTAAGTCTGCATTAACTAATACACTGTTTGAAGTACAACCCTGGCTAAATGAACACTGTATCTATTTGAGTATTGGTTTAGAATCTTGTTTATAAGTATTGTATTAGATGAACAAATTAGTTGTACATCTCCATAGAATATATTTTTCCTTAGGATATGTCTACTTGCAGAGGTTTGAGAAATACATTCTTTCTGTGTCTATAACTGTCAGTTTGAGTATCAGTGGAGTCAACATAATTAAAACTAATAGGACTGGAGACAGAAATTTTCTCCAACTCAGCTTATCACTGGCAAAGTCTTAACTGGTTTGATGACTTAACTGTGTTTTCTTGTAGGGAGATACTCCATTTTTAATGAACATATAATGGTATGCCTATTTGTACTGCCAAATATATAATTTAAATATTATATTACCTATTTGCTCAATTAGTATCCTAGAAAACTGAGTTAAATAATAATAAAAAAAAATTCTTTCAGCATTTGAATAGGCATAACTTCAATTATTGCCAACCACTCCTTCTCCTAGATAACACTGAAGTACCATGTCTGATAAATTAACTGAATATGACCTGATTCAAGTTTCATGTAATATATCAATCAGGAGAACATCAGAACATTTAGCAGGAAGTCTGCTGATTTTAAAGTCTATGTTTGTTAAGACTTTGTAAAGAAACACATTTTTATTATGCTGATGATGCTTTTTCTTTATCAAATTCCCTTCATAGAAAAATATATGGATTTAAAAAAAAATTCTAAAAGACACTCAAAGAATATTTTAATGTTCTTAAATATGGTTTTAATTTTGTTACTTACACAATAAAAATTACACTCTTATGTAATAAAAATGAAAAAATAAGTAGTTTTGCTTGCTTATAAACTTCTCAAATATTTGGCACAGAAATTTTTGGAAACTAGCAAGTGTTTTTTGCAAAATGTATGTTTGCATATGGCTGGCTGAATGAAGCCAGGTTTTGAGCTAAAATGTGGAGGTGGATCGTAACATATTTTTAATTTGGGCTTCTGATAAATTGTAAAATTTCAATTCATGCTCTGTAAATTATTGCTTTGAATAAATAAAAAAATCAAGTATCTGATTAGACAGCCATAGACTTTTAACTGTTTCTATGTATTTTTGTAGAGCAAAGAAGTGATTGATCACAACCTTTGACATTTTCAAGCATAAAAATTACCCTCTCCTCCAGCTGTCTTCATGGCTGTCTTTTTTTGCTAGAAAAGCGATGAGAAATATTAAGCTGAGCGTAAAGATGTCAGATAAAGAGTGTGGAGAAGGCAGAGCTGCTGATAGAGCAGCAGATGAGACAGGAGTGGTCATAGTATGGCAAGGAGGGAACAGTGGTACAGAGTTTCTGCCTCTGGTAAAGGGAGGGAAGGAGAAATAGTCTATGATTCCTTGACTTGATGAAAACAGGTATATTTGTCACAGATTTCCTATATGTAATCCAGCAAAACAGTTAATTAGCAATTTAAGAGAAGCAACTACCAGTTGTGTGAGTTCATACAGTTGCTATTACCCTGTAAACTCCTGGGAATTAATGCTCAGAAAATTAATTATAGTAATTAATCATTAATTATTAAATAGTTACTACCAATAAAACATTTTATTAATCATTAATTAATCATTAATTAATTTATTATAATTAATATAAATTATATTAATGCTCAGAGAATATTTCTATTTGGTAGAGAAACTGAGAAATAAGTTCAAGTGAAATTTCATTAAAGCAGAAGCTGAATTTCTCTTCTGCATGGATATGATTAAGACAAATCAATCAACAGTTGAATTAAAGTTGATACTGTGGTTTTTGTATTCTTATTCCCTCTGTATTTATCCAAAGTATTGTTAATAACAATTCTATTATTTGCCCTTTTTTTTTTTTTTTTTTTTTGTGGGGATAGTTTCTCTAATATTTGTAAAATACTTGGATTCAGTTCTGGTGAGGGATGCCTGAGTAACTATCTACTTATTTTAATGTCCTTTTAATTTATTCTTATATACATAATAGAATATATACAGTAGTCTTTACTTTCTGGATCAAATAATTTCAAGGATCTCAGTCGAAACAAGAAAATGTCAGTACAGTAGTACAGTGCATTTTGTTCAAGTGCACCTCAGTCTCTAGTCCAACCTGCTGCTTCAAATCAGGGTGAGCTCTAGCATCCAACCATTTTGTTCAGGGCTTTGTCCTGTTGGATCTTTACAAACCTCAAGAATGAAGACTACACAACCTCTTTGAACAATCTAGGAAAAACATCCTATTACCTAGGCATAACATCTCCTGTCTCAATTTGTGACACTCTGTTTTGACATCTGCAGTGCATTTCACAGTGAAATTTCACTTTCTTCTAAGCCTTGCCCTCTCACGTATTAGAAAGTTTGAGCAAATTTACTGACTCTTCTATCACTAAAAACCACCCATCCAAAACAGTCCCAACCATTGCAAGCCTTTTTCTGCAAAAAGAAGTACAGTTAGAGTTTACACAAGATTTCACACAGTAATGCAACAGTATACTGCCCTGTGAGTGACGTTAGTCAAAGATCAAAGAACGACAACATGGCAGGCAGGATAGTGCCCTCACCAACAAGGGGTCTACCCTCACTACCTGAGGAGAAGAAGAGTAGGTCTGATGGTGACAGGGTCAGTCACAGCCCAGAGCTAGCCAGACTGGACCATAGTCACAGCATATGTTCATAGACACAAAATCAAGCCAATTCAGATAAGCCAGTCTGGGTAGGTGTAAGATTGGGCACAGCATGTCTACAGGACAGCTCAGGCCAGAGCCCAGGGAAAGGGCTTGAGCAGGCCCCAAGGCATAGGTCAAAGGTCTCCAGCTCAGCTTCCTCACATAGATCTTCTCTCAGTCTGATTCATAGTGACTCACCTGCATCATAGTAAAGCTGCCCTTGGGAGCACAGGCAGCCATAGCCCAGTGGGAAAAGGTTGCAGAGTCTGATGGTTTCATATAGGGCCCTAAAAGTAATTTAATGTTTCAGGTATTTTTCTTGACTACCATGACTTACTTTCTTTGCTGATGAATCAATTGCTCAGAGAATGAGGAAATGTTCAGCTGAGTGATGTGCAGTGTGTTAAATTCCTTACTGGTTGTTTTACTGTTGTCCTGTGTACACTGAGGTGCAGGTTATTTACATTTCTCTCACAAACAAGTCTGTAGTAGAGAAAAATGAATTCACTGTGTTTAGAAAACCAGGGGAGAAAATTAAATTTGTTGGTTATGCTTTTTCTGAATAGGATCACAAAACCCCAATAGTTAAGCAGCCAGATATAAGTTTAATAAAGGAACCATTTCATTACCCCTTAAATGCAGGCTGAATTGCATTTCCGGGTTTCCAATCCAGGCTAATTTAAATCACTTTCCAGGAGTTTGTGTTAGAAGAATAACAAAGAATTTAGAAGTATACTTCTTCAGTGAATGATAAATGAAAGGATCTGGTAAAGCCTTTCATTTAATGTCCCAGCCAATACTTGTTTCCATTAGTCACCAAGGAATAAATCTTCCTTTTCAATTTTTTTGGCACTTAAAAGTTATTACTTACCTTGCAAAGAGTAGCAACCTGCAAAGAGGGAATACGTAGTTCTCAGTTATTTTCTATTCCAACTTTGTTTTATTTCTTGTGTGTTAAATAATCCAAAGAACATGCAAAGTTAGAACAGTTGGGGTTTTTTTGTTGTTGGTTGTTGCTTAGGTTTTTTTGTTTGTTGTTTTTGTCTGTTTGTTTGTTTGTTTGTTTGTTTTTGCCTTTTTTATTTTTTTTCTGTTAAACTCTATTTACTCTTTGTGATAATGTAAGTCTCATGTTTTGCCCTAACCTATGTCTTTGTATCAGGCTCAGCTGTACTTTAAGGTGTGTTTAAAAAGGAAAAAAAAACCCCAAACAACAAAAAACCTCTAAGACTGTGTGAGCTAGTTTGAACATACTATATTTTATATTGAATAGGAACTTCAAGTTTAATGTTCTGAAAGATTAATCAATCCTATGTATGTTTTTGTGTATGTATGCAATAATCTTGTCAGACTATAGTACATTTTGAAAAACTAGTTATGAACTTTAAAGTAAATGCAATAGAAGATCTCTTCTCTTTCCATGTTCATGTTGTTAACTGATTTGCTTCTGGGGATTATTTGGATTTGTAGTTTATTTAATTTGGGTAAATCCTGGTTAAAGAGCAAAATTTGTCTTGTCATCAGCATAATGCCTCAACCAGTTGGGTCAAAAACTTATAATATTGTCAGTGTAATTTAATGAATGATAAAAATAAGCACAAGACTAATTGTGACAATAAGGACTAGAATTCTGTTTTGAAAAAAACAAATTGAGTTTTTTCTAAGAATTTGTTAGGGTTTTTTTTTTAATTCTGAAATAAGATTTTAATCAATACTCTGATGATAGCCTTAAACATCCTAATAATATTGAGTGGGATTCATTAAATATAGCTGTCTTAAAATCAGCTATCTTGTCTACAATAATTATGTTTGCTTCTTCTGTAGACAAAAGAGAGACAGACCAATAAAAGCAGAGCTTTGAGATATCTGTAATTGCTTAGATGTTGGTCATACCTCTCCACCGATTGCAGATAGCTTAAGTTTGATCATCTGTGGTACATAAAAAAGTTAATTATTGTTAAGTTTTCCTAGCACTTTGACTTTTTACTGCTCAGTGTGCAGTTTATCTTAATACATAAATAATTAAATAAAATAATACATTTCACTAAGCTTTAACTGGAAACATGATGAGGACATACATGCTTTGACAGTAAAACAATCTTTTTTTGTTACTTGTGTATGATTTAACCTTCTAATGTATAAACTTCAGCAAAAAGAATGAAAAATTAACAAAAATAAACCCAACAACTGGCAGTGATTTCTTAATCATAAGCTCATAAATAAAATTTCTTTGCAGAGCAAATCTTAATCCTTTGCTTAGTAAGTGACTGGAGTGAACACATAGGTCAAAACCAATGAGAGCACAAAGGACCTTGTCACAGGCTGTTTCACCAGAGATTAAAGTTCACGGTAGTGTTATTTTTGGTATGTGTTCTTATTATCTTCATGATTAAAATTTACCAGATAAAGAAAAAAATATCTTTCAATCTTGAATTAAAAAAAAAATATGAAAATGCATAAAAACACAAATTCATGTAGAATTAAAATTGTTAGGAAAGTTTTCATTTCTGTATATTCCACACTTGTACCTTTTTTCCTTTTTTTATTCTAGAGAGCAACACAAATTCACATTTCCATTAGAAACAATTTCTCCAGTCATATAAGTGATCTTCAGAAATACCTTTTCTAACCCACCACTTCATGGTACGCTTGCTCATCATCATAGTTTTCTCTTGAGCAATGTAAAAAATGAGAACAGTTAACAAATGATGATGAACGATACTGACTTGTAAGTGGAAAAAGTGCACATAGTAAGTAACAAAAATAATGTTTAATATTTTTGTATAGCTTATGTTTTCAAACTACATGTTTGTAGTTTGAAATATCTTTGGCAACTTACTGAACTCTGTAGTGTGCTGTTATGAATTTGAATGAGTGTTTTCAACAATAACATCATCCATAGCTGATGATAAACTTCTTTTCACTTGTGATGTCTCATCTGGATTGTGCAGAATTTTTCCTTTGTGGCTGAATTTATTTTCTAAATTTTAAGAAGAAAAGTTCATTTTAAAAATACAGTAGAAAATTAGCAACAAATTTCTAAGTTTTAAGATTTTACTTGTTACAGTAATATAGAAAAAAAACCGACATGGTAATTTATTCACTGAGAGCGTGTATTAGAAAGGCTATATAAATGTTTTCCAAAGTAAAAATATCCAAATTCTAAAAGAAAAATCAATCATAATTTATAAAATATTAGAGTTCTTGAGGAACAGACTTTGCATTTCTCTTCTTTTCTAGTATATTTTAACAACAGTTAAAAATGAAGTAACCATAGTAGGCAGTTATAGATCTTTACTGGGGGCAATGAGAGAGATAATACACCTGAAGGTTTTGTTAGGACTTTAGAGAATACAGTTAATTCAAAATGAAAAAAAAATATCAAACTTGACAGCACATCCCAGTCCTCCAAAGTCCTCACAGATGTACACGGAGTAGCAGGTTCACTACCACCTCTTAACAAGGAAAGATTAAAGGACACGTGATGTGCTAAAAAGATTTGAAATATGGAATACAGGGGGGGTGAAAAACTTCAGATAACAGGAAAAAGTGAAAGAAATATGGATGTAAATATTTTGGAGAACTAATTCAAGAGAATAAATGTTTCCAAGACAAAGACTGTATTGCCTCAAGGAAAAGCTACCAGTCAAGAGACTTTTTTTTATATAAAAAGACCTGAGAATACAGCAGTTGTTGCTGAGGTGAGATTAAAGCTATATATACATAGCTGTGCCTTTAAGTCATTGAACTCGCATTCTTTCCTATCCAGGCAAGCAAATCAGTATCTAAACCATGATGTCTGAAATGAACTAAGTTAATATAACCAGTAGGAAATAATTCTGGAGTTAGCCTAATTCTCTCATCCCTTTTACACAAACTGAATTGCTGACTTCTAAAAATATAAGAAAAAAATGCATGCAGAGAATTTTAAAATATTTCTCATTATAGAAACATGATAATCTACAGTACTGTTCCAGACATGGAATTTGTCAATTTCTGAACAACTCTTCCTTCCCTGAGCTCACCGGAGTGACATTGGTTTTTCATCATTTTTATCATTTCAATAGTAGATTCTATTTGAAGTTTTAAATGGCTTTACTGTCCTGGTGATTTTGTAAAAACTTCTTATAACAGCTGTTAAAAAAATGAAAAATTCAGAGATGTAAAGATATGAATTTGGGTATTTATAACATTTAGCAAAAGCAGTAGGATTTCACAGTACAGAATGGCATGATTTGATAAGAAATTCAGTTTTAAACACTCCCATGCATCTGTCCATCTGTCAGTTGTGTCAACTATACTTTCAGCAAATTTCAACCCAAATTTCACTGAGGTGTAGAAAAGTGGGTGTAATGTAAGAAATATACTTCAAAGCTTTGAAATCTCTACAGATTCCAGGAAAAGTGGTTATCTTGGGGAAAGAAGAAAAACTGAAGCTATTACTTTAATTGATTTACTCTTTGTCATATTTTAGAATGACAGAAGAATAAGTTAGAAGGGACTTCAGGTGTATTGTCTTTGCCAGTCTGAAAAATCTTAGTCTACTTCCTTATTCCTTGTGCAGAAGTAATTTCACATCTTTCATCATTTTCATTGATGCTGCCCTGGGCCTTTTCAGGTGCTACTTTAGCCTTTCTGAAATTAAAGAAAAAGATCTTCACCCCTTATTTAAGGTGTGGATAAGCCACGGATACAATGTTTTTCTGGTTTTGGTTTATTCTTTATTCATTTCCTGTTATTTAATAGAACTTGTTTTGCTTTTTTTCGGTCTCGACTGAATGCTAAGATGATGTTTTCTTGGGGATATACTCTCTACCAAAATTCCAGATAGTGACTTGTTGTAAAAGACTATTAGTAGAAGACTACAGATCTAGAGAAAACAAGGATTCATCAGTTCTGCTGCTTGTGAACTTAATGTCAAGAGATGGGCATCACTTCTCCAAGTCTGTGTTAGAAATTTTCCATGTAAATGGACTAAGTGGGCAAGTCAGATGAGAAATACCCATTTTTTAAGGCCTAGGGTTTGAGAAATGACTGGTTAACAGTGGACTGCCTGTGTTCCTATCTCTATAAAGCAGTATTTAATTGATGAACTATAATTCACACTGAAAAAAAAAATGAAAGCAGCAAGGTCTTCAGATATTTTCATTATCTATAGGGACAGTATACGACAATTTTTCTCACTTCGAAACTTTTTGGAAGGAAAAAAATAGATCCACTTTTAAATATATTTTAAAGATTCTGAGATTTTAATTTGAAATCACATTTATTGCACAGCCAAAGAAGTGGAAGATCAATATTTAAAAAGTATTCTTTGAAGGCTTAGAAGTAAGATAGTACTTCACAGGGAGTTCCAGTGTGTTTTTATACAAACATATACACATTTTTATCAGCAAGAAAAAAACACAACTCAAACACAACTCAAATATTGTGTTGTCCAACACTGTGACCTGTCCAACAGGGCAAACCCTGTTGTTCAAAGTCCTTTTTATTAATCATAACCTGCAGATAAATATGCAAGAGAGATGAGATTTGGAGACTGCATAAAGGATTCCTTTTGACAGTTGTCCTCATCTTTTGGGGTATTTGCATATGCTGGAAATGGCTCTTCAATCTACTCCTAAACAGACAATTTTCCTAAAAATTAATTTCTCAAGCTCCCTGATTCTTGGTTCAAAGTCCTTGATTCTGTCATAAGAGAAATATATTGCAGGGAAATATGTGCATGTAAATCTAGAATATGTTTGAAGCAAATAGCAGAAAATGAGACAGAGGACAAAGACAAATGTATTACAGCATCTTTGCAATGAAACTAAGAGGAATGGAAGAATAATAAATGTGGATTTTTCTAATTAAAATATACTCTTATTTATTTATTAGATTGAGAACAACAGTTATGAAATTCAGATTTCCAACATATCTATCTACGCAGTATTCAGTATCTCACCTGCTCAAACTTGCGACTCAATAAATTACATTGACCTTCCTTCTGCACTTCAATACTGCAGACAAGTCTCTGTAATTTGATATTATTCAGGATTTTTCCAGACAAAAGAAAATGTCCCTTGATAGGCTCTCTAACCAAATATGGTCTTCTTCCATCTCCCTTATTCCCTTTCTCTTCCCCTTTTGGAAGGGAGAGAAGAGTGTGTCAGTTATATGTCTAGTAGACATCCCAGACCCTAAACTGTGTCACATTTATTTATTTATTTATTTGTTTTATTTCCTGAGTAATTATAAAGAATTGCAAAGTGTAGTCTTTTTATAGAACTTGTTCCTCCTTTGGCTAGGTACCATTTCCAAACTGGTTGTCACAAATGTGTCTTCTCTGAGTCTGATGTTAGGTCTCTTTTTTTTTTTTTTTTTTTCCCACACTCATGAAATCTGAAGAAGGTAGAAAGCAAATATGACATGAAACATTCTGATTTTGAATAATTTTTCACTTGAAGAAAACACCAAGTTACTTTTTAGTATTGTATAAATAAGTTGTTTAGTTTATTTGGTTTTTAATTTTCTGTGCTTTAGTATTACTTGCTCATAATGAATCTGTCAACTAGGCCTTCAGGAATCATGGCTTTATTTAATCAGTAAACCTAGATATTTTTATTGACCTTTCAGGTAGCTTTACCACATTTGTTTATTTCACGTATGACATTTTCACCTCTTCATGGAAAATTAGTTTTCTAATTAAGGGATGGAGCCAAAGTTTAGAGTTTTTATGTCATTTCAGCTATTTATACAAAATCTGGGTTTATATTTTTATTAATTTCACTGGAACTAGCTATATGATGTCCCAACTCCTAGACAATCCCATAAGTGTTACTGTACAGAAAGCCACAAGAAAAAAGAAAAAACAAAGTCAATTAACAGATTGTGTAAGAATATTTTATCTTTAAATATGTATGCACAGAGGATCTATGTCTATTAAATTCCACAATAACCTTACTTTAATTATTTCCTAGCTAGATGCTTCTACTTAGCAGTCTTAAAGTCAGTAATCATTTTTTGTATTTAATAAAAGAATTCACTGAAATGTCACCAGCTTTTTGAAGGCACCGTTTCTCTCTGAGTTTGGAAATCTGATCATTTACACTGGAGAATGAAATGAATGTATTGTTGAGAAATTAGTCCAATAGAAGATATTAAAGGACTAGTACTTTGACTTGATGATAGGAGTTAAAAACTACCATAACATGTAAATATATGGTACATACTTGAAGATTTAGTAGAATGATGAAGCATTTCATCACTTACTCCAGTAATTGACAGTGTACGTCTAATGTAAGCAAAGAATGGACCAAAGTTATTCCGAGCAAAGTATATGAGTTTTGCTTCTGATGGAAAACACATGGAAATTAGTATTTGCAGGGGAAAACACTCTTCCTTTGCTATTACCATAATCAAAATCTAACTGAGAAGTCTGAGACATTTTCATGATTGCAATTACTGTATATATATAAAAAATACTTTATATCTGCTCCATTAATGTAGGCTAACAGAAGAGGGCAAAATGTATTGTAAAAATTATTTATAGATTTCTTTTTAAATAAAACTTTCCCAGCTATTCATGAGCAGTTAACAGAAAAAAAGAAAAGTAACATTCACTTTTCTGGTAATGAGTAAATAAATTGAATTAATTCCTAAACAAAAAGAAACCTGTGTGATTAATTTTGGTTTCTTCTTTCACTTAAGATGAGTACTTGAAGTATAAAATAAAGTTTTGCCAGTTCGAAAAGAGGAAATTGAATATCTCTTTTATTTGTATAGTACTGTATTATTTACAGTAAGTATTGTTTAATACTTACTTAGCAAGCATTCCATTATTTTAGTTGAAGTTAAAAACATAATCTGACATCAGAATAAAATGTGGGGTTTTTTTGTTAGATTCTTGTGTGTTTGTGTGTATATGGGTGTTTTATGTACAGAGAGGGCTTTCTGATGCTAGAGGTGTGAGGGATGGCCCCTAATACTAGTCAAGCCCATAAAACATTCTGTATGGTTCTGAGGCACTGAAATATATACTCCCAAAGGAGTCAAATTTTGAAGGCATCTTTCTTATTCATATATTTTTCCTTCCATTTTTCTCTTTGACTGGCTAACATTTCTGAGCTTCTTCAGTCTTCCAGCAAAGCCCTGGAAAACAAGAATCATCACAAAACAAAATCTATTTTACTTTTAGCATTTTTTTCTTCATTTTTTGCTAGTACCAAGACTATATATAATACTTTGTTCTTATTCAACTAGAATGTGCACTTCAGCCCATAGATGTGTGGGATGCTACTCCCGCATGTCACAACACAGCAGCAGGAGAAGGATAATAATTATTGATGACAGATCAGAACAGGTGGGCAGAATACCAGAAAGAAGATGCAGATTTTTTTGCATTTCAACTGTGTGTTATGGCCTTGGACTTATTTCTTACAGGTAGAAAATCACCTTCAACTGAACCAGTTTCCCATTCTGGAAATGGATATCTAGCATTATCCATGTACTAGCCATTAGAGAGTTAGCTAGGCTACCAAACATTAATTAAATGCAAATATAAATGTTCAGATCCTTTTGCCTGTTTTTATCCAGTGTTTGTGACTATGTTGGAAAGCGATTGTATTGACCTTGGCCATTACTTTATACTTACAGAAAACAAATTAGATTTTCTTTGTGACTGTATTTGGAGGACATAAAAAGCTCTGAGCTCAAAAAAATCTGAATTCACGGTTCATTCTGGCATACACAATCCTAGCGAAACAATTTTTAAACAACTTAGTTATAATTCTGAAGCAGCTCCATCACTTAACTAGAAAAGCAGGGTTGGGGAATCTTCTATAATTACATTATCAGATCAATATTGATGCACTATTAAAAGAAGCTCATAAAACAATAATCCTTTTATATAGCTTTAAAGGTGTCTTGGAGATTAAAACCTGAATGTTCTTCCATGCTTACTCAGGAATTTTTCTATATTAGGCAACCTTAAGTAGATAACAGTCCCTGGAGATAAAATTGAATGGTGTTTCACTCTTGTTTTGTAGTGTCTGTACAGGGACAAAAACTTCCAATATATGTGTATTTTCTGAATGATATACTGTTCTTCCAACACAGATTTAAAATACATACATAGATATATGTGTGTATTTCTTTGTGGTTATTTTTTAATATATATACATAAGATGAAAGGTATAGATAGTAATAATTTGAAGGTTTTTATAAGGAAAATCTAAAATGTACTACCACTGCTCAAAAACATTATGGGCGATTTGAAGATCTCTAAGTAGTAATTTTTTTATCATATGTCATGATTTAGTAGCAGCTTCCATACACAGATATTTGAGAAAGCAACAACAAAAAGAAAACAAAAAGAAAACAAAAAACCAAACAAAAATCAAAACCAAAAATTAAACAAAACGAAAAACGCCACCACAACAACAAAAATCACCTGTAGTAGGAAAAACCTGTGAGGTAACACTGAATATATGAAGTGCTATATCGTCATGGAATTGGGACATAATTCAGAGTTTCAATATCTCATATAAATAGTCCCTAAATTCTCATTAAGAGTACTTTTTCCTCTTTTGCTCATTAAATAGTAGGATAAAAAGGATAGTATTATTTAAGAACCCCTAAAATGAAACCCACAAAGTTTGGCACTGGAATTGAAGCTCATCCTCGTTGATTCTTGAAGGTTATGCAATCTCTAATACCTCCTACATGCCTGATTCAGGTACAGTCATTTGGAATGTGTTAAAAGCATTCACCTTAATTATAGTTTGACCCAGATTTTAGTCATATTGTGGAGCATGTTACTGACACAGGGCTTGGAAATATCTTTATAGAAGAAAAACAAATGAAAAATATGAAACAAAGCCAAAAGTGCTCTATGAAAAAAATGACATAAAAAATAATTTACTAGAAATATTTCACTTTATTAAAAACAATATTTTATTTCTGAAAACAGTGACATTCAATACTCTTGGGGTTTTGTTGGTAGTTTTGTAAGGAAAGCTACAGTGATAGAAAACTTGCTTAGATTTAGAATTAAATCATTCATAAATTCCAGCTTTATGGAAATTATTTCTTCATAAAGCAAGCATCACCTTCTTATCCATACTAAAGTGTATACTAAGTGCTGAAATTCGTATGGCATTCCTCATATTCTTTCCTGGATGCCACTGAATCTGTGCACATTTATATTGGCCAAAGAGCTCATTTATTTTTCTTTAAAAAACAGCTTGCATGTGTAAGTGAAACCCAGAAATGATGATTAGGATATTAAGTTCCAGAGTAGATTAATTTTGCCTAGTAAGAATATTGTCTCATAATTGATAGCAAGGCTATGTTCATTTACTAAAATGTGAAAGCAATCCCCTTCTTTCCTTGTGTCTACACTCTTTAAATTATCTTGTGTTCTTACCTCAGCTTCTATTTGTACGTGGAGAAATGCAGCAAGCTTTATACATCTTTTTATACACTGGACAAAAATGGCATGGTCAAGGCATTTGAATACAGCATAAGTTCTTTTTGACTAATTTTTTTTTACTTCATTTCTCGATGAGGTGCACATGGAGACAGAAGTGAGTAGTGAAATTTTCCTTAGGATTTTTCCTTTCACATAGACAAACAGTTTCAAATGTTGCATATTTAAATATTCTTTTTTTTTTTTTTTTAATCCCTTTATGCTCATAAGAAGTGGATCAGAATGAAAACTTTACTGCAATTTTGCAGTAAATCTTTACCTGAAAACTACATTCAACATAACAAAGAAAAAAGAGTTTAGGATTCATAGTCAAATAAGAGTGAAGTTTGCCTGTATTACATTTTTTTCTTCCATGAAGAAGCACTCTCCTAGAGGGCAGCAGACTTTTTTTTTTTTACTCTATAAATGAGTGAAAGACAATGAACAATGTGATTATTTAATACTATATCTTTCTACACAATAAAAAGTACAGAATGGATGTGTATTTGAACAAAGAAAGTGTTGTTAGGATGCTACTGTTAGTATCCCTGAAATGGATAGTTCAAGTATATGTGGCTTTTGTGTATAAGTAGAGTTGTTGTATTACATGTACAGACTATACTGGAATGTGAATTATTAAGGAATTTAAGAGTTTACTGTTAGAATAATTTTATTTGTGGCATTTTCCCCAGATTTATAAATTAATCAGAATTTTAATGATAATTTTGTTTGACCTATTGCATAATATGACAAGGGATTCCAGTTGAAGAATCATAGAATGCTAGGGGTTGGAAGGGACTTCTGGAGATCACCAAGTCCAAGCTCCCAGCCAGCAGAGGAACACCTAGGGCATGCCACACAGGAACAGATCCAGGTAGTCTCAGAAGTCTCTAGAGAAGGAGACCCCACAACCTCTCTGGGCAGCCTGTTCCAGTGTTCTGTCATTCTCACAGTGAAGAAGTTTTTCCTCATGTTGAGGTGCAACTCCATGTGTCTCACCTTGTTACCTCTCATCCTATTACAGGACAGAACTGAATAGAGACTGGCCCCTTCTACTTGACACTCACCCTTTAGATATTTGTAAACATTAATAAGATCCCCTCTCAGTCTCCTCTTTTCCATGCTAAACAGCCCCAGGGCGCTCAGCCTTTCCTCATGAGATTTTAAGTTATATTTGAATTTTCTCAGATTAATTTCTGAAATAACAGTGAGTTTGAAAAAATAAGCAATAATATTTATATGCATGCATTCAGTTCAGGAAAAGAGTCTAATTACTTGTAGTCTGCTCCAGAATTAAACTGGCCCTGTTCTATTACTGATTTCATTGCCATTTACACATCAATAAACAGAGTCTGGCTTGAGGTTTTTGGAAAAGTTTGTTGTGCTGTATTCTAAATACATGTTTAAAAAAATGGTTGTTTTCAGTGGAATTGTTGGGAGGGAAAAAAAAAGTCATATATTTGCAATGAGCTCTTAGAAAAAGGAAGAAAAGATCTATAGGCTTTATCTGTTTGAAACATACATTTACATGAAAAGATGAAGTTAGGAATGAAAATTTTGAAGATTTGAGATGTTACTTTATGAACCTGTTTAAAAATGAAATGTGGGAAGATCACTTCACCAGCAGAAAGTTGGAAGTGAGCCTTGTGTGCCAGGGTGATGTGTGCCTGGGTGAAAACCTGGCTTACATACTCTTATGGTAAAATACCTTTTAACATCTTATAGTATGTACTACAGTCTGTGTGTAAAATAGATTCTACTCTTTCACAGAATCCAAAGACAGGAGTCAGCTAACATACCTCACGTTCCCCAAGGTAACTTAAAAACATTAACAGCTGCAAAGTAATGTGAAAACAGGTGGCACAATACAGTATATCATAGTTAATAGACTGTTTTATAGAACATATGTCCAGTCACAGGTTCACAGCTCTGTATAGTTGTCATGAGTCATGTATTGCACAAGAGATCAGTTCTAGTCTAATTGTACCCTTGTCTCAACAGTTTCATGATTCCTTCAAAATATTTTATTAGCACCAACCTTTATCAGTTCCACATACCAGAACAGCATTTGGTATTCAGAACATGGCAAAGATAGGCTTCCTTTCCTTAGTTACACAAAAGTACGAAAATTAAACAGGTATACAAATCACAGATATAAGAATAGCAGGGGTAAAAAAAGAATTACAAGAAGAGCTGAAAATATAACAAGAAGAAGAATGTATATATCTTTCCATTTTTTTTTGTTTCTTGTCTGCTGGTATCAAATTGCAGTTCCTTGTTTAAGTGATATCCTGCAGTTCATATCCTGATCAGTCTATTTCTCCAATAGCCATTTAATTCTTAGATATCATATTCTTCTTTTCTTTTATGAAACCTATAATGAATGAAATTGTTGAATTTGATAGTGAATATACAAACCAAAGTTTGAGCTGAATTGAGTCTAAAAAGTGTGGAATATATCCCAAATAGCTGCGCTCAGAGTTTTGGATATTCCTAATAGCTATGCTGAAAAGATGAAACACATTTACTTTATCAAGCCAGAAAAACAAAAACAAAAAACCCCAAAACCAACACAGAATAATCTCTTTTGACAGGGCAGCTGTTCACTCATAACTTTGAAGTGCTGACATTTTTCATAATTCTTTAATTTCTTTTACATTATTCTTTCTACTCCACCAGAAAAACATGATTATATGATGATAGTTGCTAGTCACTGTGACAACCCTCACACTGAATGGGATTTACTCCTAGGCTCCTATTTGTGTCTTTTTGCAGTCTGGAATTTTCTTCTGAATATGTCTTACTTGAATGGTGTTGTATAACTAAACATGTTTTGAAGTTATGATAAAAAAAAAAAAGGAGCCTTGATGTCACACATCTTTGTATTCAACTAAGTACAAGAGGTAGCAACAGTAGACAAAATTAAGTATATATTTTACTAAATAATATTCTTTCAAAATATGTCATTAAAAGAAAACACTTTAGGATTTTATTTTTGTGCATAGCAAAGCAAGAAAAGCCAGGGTTTGAAATTCCTGAAATTTTTGTTTCATTAGTTGAAAGAGGTACTTCACTCTCTAAACCTAAGGTTATTTGCTTTGAATTCTGTCTAAGGACTAATCTTAAGGAGAAATGTAATCAACAAAAAACATAGCGGCTGTGATTGTCACAGCATCACAGAATGGTAGGAGTTGGAAGGGATCTCTGGAGATTGAGTCCAACCTCCCTGACAAAGCAGGATCACCTAGAGCAAGCCACACAGGAGTGCATCCAGGTGAGTTTTGAAAGTCTAGAGAAAGAGAACCCCACACCCTTCATGTATATGAAGAAATTTGTTTAATAGCATTATTAATTGTACACCATTACCTGTAGATATTATATTCATGGGTAAGTACCAAGTTACATGACACTATTTTCTTTGGAAAAAAAAAAAAAAATCTGTTCTTTTTACTAGGTATCACCTTTTAAAATTGTAAAGAGGACAAAACCAGCTTTTTTACTTTCTGTGACTTAATTTTGGTCTATGATTTGTTTCCTTTTTAAGCAGACATTACCTTCAGTTTCATGTCTGCAGCTTTGTGAATCTTTTTAATTATGCCCATTTTGATGAAGGCATGACCAATGTTACATTCTATATTACACAGACAAAATAACCAAATGGATTTATACAGAAGGCCGTTATGACCTTAGCTTTATTCTCAAGAATCAAATTCTGGATTTTTTTTTTTTTTTTTTTTTTTTTTTAAGAGAGAATTAAAAAAGAGTCACATATGTCTTTAAGTTGTTAACAGAGATAGCTTTGTGTGCAGATGAAAATTTTTTGCCTGAAATCATACCCCTCTTCAAAGCAACGATTTAGTGGGTTTCAGCCTATATTATGTTAAACAGAAAGTCTAAGAAAGTGTTTCATTAGAATAATTTTTGGCTTCTAATGTTTATCAGTTTGACTGAATTTAGGTTTTCTACTATTATTGTTGTTTTAAGAACATAGATAGATTAAGGTCAGAGTAAAAGTTTTCTTTAAAAAGAAAAAGATCCATTTACTATAGCTGAACGTATATGGAGGAACCTATAATTTTTTTTTTCCCTGCATGTTAATGGCTAGATTTTCACAGCTAAATCTGTTTGTTTTAAAATTAGTTTCAACAATAAACAATATTTTTAATGTTTTATTTATTTTTGGATATCATGGTTATGACACTTCAGACAGCTCTTTTCTGAGTTCTGGGCAACCTGCCTGCCATGGCAGGGATGTGCAGAAATGAATTAGCTCTCTGTCTAAACTTTCAGTAGAAGGAATAGTAAAATGTGGGCAGCTGGGAAGATAAATTGCCCCTTACCCAGTTTCATACAAGATACTAGAAGAAGTGGTTTGGGTTTTTTTCTAAGCATAGCTAAGTGGGCTACACAAAGGGTAGACAAAACTATGACAATTCAGAGTCGTAATGGTTGGTCAGTTATAACCATAAAAATTATTATCATTTTTGACCAGTGTAAGGATAACAGAAATGCACATAAAGCAAAATAATGTTTTTGACAAAATTACTTGCCTCTTTTGCAAAAGCAATTTACTTAGTCATCCACAATAAAACTATGCTGAGTGGGATAACAGAAAAGACTTTCTCTGTAGACTTTTATGTGTTAAGAGACTACATTCTTCCAGCATTATCTTTATATGCTTGAAGATACTGAGACCATGATGGGCAAATAATGTTAGAAAATAGGAATTCCATATATAAAAAACTAGTTAACTAATTTAAAAATCTAAACTCACTTCCCTTCTGTTTAAAATACATCTCCCAAAAGAAAAAGCCTTTATGCAGATGCATTACAGGGTGTAAATATATGACTGTAAATTTTGTTTAAAATCGTTAACATAGATTGTTGAGGATGCTTTTGCTGTGTTGTCCCCCCTATCCCAACCCCAAGGAGCATGTATTTATTTCAGTTTCGATTAAATGTTCAAAGGAGACAACCAGTTTCATAAAATGCAGATCTTGAGTCCCAGAGTGATCATCTGTATCAACTGTAATGAAAAAAAGTGAGTTTTATTAGATTGGAGATTATATATGTTACACAAATCTTTTTCCCTCCTTCATTTTTCTTTTTACCTTTTAAAAATTCATAGCACATTAAAAATGCTTGGAATTTATTTTCTTTGTAGCTGAATATATTGCATGAGTACATTAGGGATGTATTTTGCAAGAAAGTGTGTTAGACTGATTACATTAATGGGAAAATATAGCTTCTTTACAATTAGTAATATATCCTATTTTTCCTTTTGGACACTTTCTTAAAACACTCCATAGAATTATCATGCAATTTGATATTTTGCAATTTGTGTCCACTGACCAGGAGCCAGCTTTACCATTCCTGGTCTTATCCTGAATGATCATTACTTGTAAGGGAATGAAGTTGTGATCTAAAAAAGTAGGTACCAAAATTAGTCTGGTAAACCAATTTCATATAATTCAGCATATATTTTAAATCAAGAAAATCCTAACAAAAAGGTATGTAACCTTTTTTCTATTTTTGTGAGCTATTAAAATGATTATATGAAATATTTTTCTTGTCACAAAAAATAATTTTAGATACAAAGTGTCAATTTTTTTTCCAAAAAAAATATTAGGTAATTCCCAACACCCTTGCAAAACTAACAAAAAAACTTCACAGACTTCTCAATACAGAAATTTCTAAGCATATTATAGAAAACATTAGAAAAAAAATGGCCTCTCTGTACTAAAATACTACTTTAGAAAGCCTAATTTGTTGCAAATCAGAGTGAATTAGATCTTAAAATGAGAACATTGCTACCCTGCACTTCATGTAACAATGCTGCAATCTAACAGCGTGTAAGCCATCACAAGAATTAGAGCTCATCTCAATCAGGGACAACAAAATTAGAAATAAATAGCAAAGGATCAATAGAAAGCGTTGTCTGGCATAATGAAACAGCCCTTAGGTAGAAAATCTATTTTATTTTTCTCAGCAGCTGTGCTCTTTGACAATCTCTGACACAGTCCAGTACACAATAAGGTTATTTATTTTACAGAGAGAAACATGGAGTTATATCTCTCATATTACAGAAACACTATTGTGATGATCAATAACATGGTTAAACAATTTAGGTTTTATTGTTAAAGATACTGTATTAATGCTGCTGTTATTTAATACATTAAAAATTGCCTTGTATTTTATGCTGTTAAGGCAATCGAGGCATAAAAGGAAATGTTATACACCATGCTTTTATGCAACATCAGAATTTGTATTAGAGATTGTTGAACTATTCTAATGACAGAAATAAAAACATGTCTTATATAACTGAACTAGTGTGTCTGATGCCTTTTTTTTTTTTTTTTTTTTTTTTTAAAGAAATATAAGAGTTTTTGTGCCGGGAAAGACATTCGAAGGTTATCTGGTGCAACCTCCCCATTCAACCTA
>JAAGNO010024236.1:0-26318 GCA_033439905.1 Ceryle rudis
GAATCGCCCGGCAGCGCCCTGGCCCGGCGAGAGGTGTGGGGTCCTCCGTCTGGTGCGTGGGCCTGGGTCCCTCGTCCTGGTGGGTGCCCTGACCTGCTGCGCTGTCCCGACCTCAGCTAGAGCACTGAGCTGGCCCGGACACTGTCCTCCACGGCGGGGAGGGAGCCAGCCCTGGCTGCACCCTCTCGCCTTTGCCAGCCTGGGGATTCTGCTCGAGCAAGGGCGTGATGGGGAGGAAGGGCCGTCCTCGCTCCAATCCTATCTCTGGCAATGTGGGACCTCGCTGGGAAGGCCCGTGGCTCGCATCTCATCCAGGGTGGCAGTGGCTGCCGGTGCAGGCTTGCAGCCTGTGTTTTCCAGTATGCTCAGCAATTTGCAGATGGGACAGCCCTGGATGTTCAAAAATCATGAGTCAGATCCTCAAATCATGAGATTAAGAATACAAATTTGAAGTCTCCACTTTTGCCATTAACATTTTGAGCTGCTGGGGTGTTGTGGGGTCACATTTTCAGGCTCTCTTCCATAACCACAAAGACACAAGGGTTTCTTTTCCATCTTGCAGATGAAAGCAAATTCCCCAGTCACTCAGCCTATGGAAGCAAGGGCTTCAGGCAAAGCATCAAATGTTCCAACATTTTTGATTAAAGTCTGAGATCTGTCAGCCCTGCAGCTTGACTACAGCTAAACTTGGATTTTTTCTTCTGTTTCACTTTCCACTTAGAGGCAGTGTCTAATGTGCTCTGTAAGCTGCCGAACGTGCAGGAAAGCACCAGCCCCAGTTAGTGTGCCGCCTGCAAGGACCTTGCATGCTGGGGCAGTAAGGGGGAGAGGTCCCAAAGGAATTCTGAGGGTCCCACCTGCTTGCTGCACTATTTGCAGAAACACAAATAAGGAAATACTATCTGATAAGTAAAGGCGTATTTTTTTTTAAGAAAGGACACCGATTTTTATAGGGAGAATAGTCTTCTCATGGGGAAATGTTTGTTTGGAAACTGAGGAAGAAAAGGCATTAATTTTGCCAACCTTTGGGACTGGCTATACCAAAGTGACCTAAGAAAGAAATGGTTTCTTGCTGGTCATTAGAATAAAAATCTGAGTGGGTGCCATCTTTGTGAGCTGTCTCCAAAATGTTTTCTTCTCATCAGAGTTTTTGTTTGGATCAGGAGTACACCTGAAGTGTACCTCCCCACTCAAATCCTCTGCATCTGGTGTCTGATCCTGAGACATACCCAGGAGTGAGTGAGTACACCTCCCACACCCCCAGGGCCTGGCTACAGTGCCTCTTGAGTAAGGTGCCCAGATGGGTATGGGCATGCACTGGGTCCTCAGCGTGAACTCTTCTCCAAGCTGATCATGCTCTACCCAGTGCAGATGCAGCTTGAGTATGCCACTACTCAGTTTTGATCACCTTGATTTTTTTTTTAAAAAGTAACAAACCCATCAGTTGTATCATCTGAGCCATTGGAATTTAACAGCCTAAGGAAAGATTAGATTTCCATATGAGGAGAGATTAAAAAGACCAACATTACTCTGGTTGAAAGCAGAAGAATAAGGAAAAATGAGTCCTTTAGGCTGTTATTATTGGGACAGATACCAGAGAAAAGATTAAAGTAAAAGGTTAGAAATCTGCAATAAATAGTGATAATCTCTGTAGTTTATCTGTGCTACAAGGCTTTGGTAAAAGCTGAGCACTCAAATCTGTGGGCACAATAGAGGTACCCGAAGCAGATCTTAACAGGTCAGGTATCTCTTCATATAGACATTTTCCCTAAGATCTCTACTGGTATGATAGCATTGTACAAGAAGCTGCTGCCAGTGGAGGTTTCATTGCAGCTGCAGCTTCTTCATCAGCTGTCCCAATACTGTCCAAACCGTAGGGGTCACAGCCCCTCTCTTGGGTAGCCTTTTCTACCCACTTTGCATTTAAAACTGCACTGCCACCATATAGAAGCTTGGTGGCGACGACCAATCCTCCTTGTCTGGTTAGCTGCCTGTGTGAGAAGCTAAGTCGTCAGTAGAGTAGGTGCAATTGGCCAGCTGCTGGTGTGGTGCCCAAATAAGTAGAGGCGTGCATCCCATTCGCGAGTTTTTAAACTGCTTTCGTGTTGCGCAGGGGCAACTGCACCCATTCGAACACCTTCACCACAGGTGTTTTCAGAGGGCTTTTTACAATGTCTTGGCTGTCAACTGCGTGGGTTTCTGCACAGCTTACTATGTGCATTGTGCACGAGCTCCCCAAGGATGCTGGTTTTCCTCTAGCATCCAGTGTTCTAGCTGCCATGAGAAAGGTGAGGGATTTCAGAGTTTACACAGTCTGCAAGTTACAGCTCAAAATTAAATGCAAATGTAAGTGTACCCAGCAGTGTGAACGTGTCCTTCATGGGCTGTTTGAAGTTAGCCTTGTCAACAGGCCAGTACTGAGGTGGGCATTCATGCAGATGCAAGCTGGCTCGAGTTTCTCTGTGCAACGTATCCCTTATTCTATACCCTTGTTAGAATGACGGTTATGTGAAATCACCCAGAAGGCTGGGGCTTGAAAGACAAGATGAAGGCATCTTTAAAAAACTTTTTTCAATTTGTACTACAAATTAGATTTTTGTAAAGTAGTTTTCTTAAGGGACCTTTTAAGAGAAGAAAGCATTTAGAACTAGGCATATATTAAACAAACATCACATTTATTTAATTTGAAAGCATAGTCATATAGTCCTGGTCATTTCTTCCTCACAGTTCAGCTTTCAATTTTCATAGAAAAAAAATGTAAATATTGAAGCTTGTGGCTATCTGGAGTTCCAGGCACCACTGGCATTACAGAAGAAATAACCAGTGTCCTTTTCATTGTAGATTCTGGTTTTGACTGTTCAGAGGTAAAGGAAAACTTTCAAAACTGAAATTAAGCAACAGTGTGTGAGAATGTCTTAGTCGAATAAACAATAAGACCAAAGCAAAGTTAAGTGCTCTTGGAGATTTAAAAATATATTCTTATTATGCCAAAGAGTTAATTTAAGCACATAACTTCTCTTTCATTCTTTTTTTTAATAGTGGTTCAGAAGTATCGTTTTATTACTCAGTACCAGAATAGTTGTAACTTAACTACAGTTACTGTCATGATAAAAATACAGCTGTTGATGGAGGGGAAAAATCTATTAAAGTACAGTTTTTAATGTTTAACAATCTAACATTTTTTCTTCAAATAGTAAAGGAATGATAAGAAAAAAACCAAAACACAAAACAACAAACAAAACCAACCCAACAACCCATCTGTGTGTAATTAAGTTTTGGAAGCCCTAGCTAAGGGTTTGATTAGTCATGATAAGAGGATGACAAACTACAATCCAAACTACACAATGATTTTAGCCCAGTGAATAGCCTTACCGAATGAAAACGCTCTAATACAGAAAGTTAGTCATGTAAACACCTGCAGAAATAGAGTCCTATGATCGTTTTTAAAATGCAGTGCTTCTGCACAATTCTTACAATTCTTGAAGTTTATTAATTACTTTCTCAAGACCTTTAGTGACGGCAACAATTAGGAATACTTACTTGTTGCTCAATGTTTGCTGTTATCAGACCCTCCCTCCAGCTGCTTGTAACTGCCACCTCCCAGGGCCAGACTTTTCCCTCTGGACATCAGCCTGTTGTACGTGAACTTTGCTGGGCCCCTGGTCCCTGTCAGCATCCCACTCTAGGGGTGTTCCAGGTGCTTGCAGGCTGGTGGGGTGCTCCTCCAGAATTAGGACATTTCCAAGGCTCTGACAAAGAGTTCAGGAGAGGGAGACTGAAATGGAAGCAAAGATTGGGATTGACCTGCAGAGATAAGGGGCAGGAAGAGATGCTCTGCTGTAGGCACTGCTGTGGAGAGGAGCTCAAGGCACCGAGAAGGAAAAAGGCAAAAGAGAGTCAGCAAAAGACATGGTCAGAAAGAGGCAGGGGGTGTGTGTCACTGTCTGGGGAACGATAAGGAAAGTTCCTCCACTTTACCATGCTGCTGCCATCAGCACATGCCTGTGAAACCCTACTGCCAGCACACGTGCTTCTGTTCATGCAGAGCAGATACTACACTCAGTGCTGTTTTCAAAAGTCATCTGCACTGCAAATTGCATGCCTGTCAAAGAGACTGCTCATTTTGCAATTTTTAAGTGATAATTTTTTCTAATAGAAAGATGGTTTTCCTAAAATGACAGACAGGAAAGAAACAGCAGAGGCTACCCTACAAGAGGTCATCACTGGCTACAAGTGTCAGGAAGTAGGCCACTGGAAATTTTTATGTATGCTTAAATAACAAAGATAATGATCAAAGAATTTACTGTGTGAAACAACTATCTTAAGTTATATCCTAACAATTTTCTTTCTTAGGTCAGACCTAAACCTTAATGGCACAATCCCTGACAAAAATTCAAAAGAATATACTGCCCTGGCTGTAGAGATAACATATTTGAGGGAAATTAGATGTTCTTCAGGGCAGCACTGTTTCTCTGTGTGTTCCTCCTCTGAGCACCTACATGCTCCCTACATCAGTGATCTGCAAGAAGTCTCCTTTGGTATTCCCAGTTAATGGTGGCCTCATGCCCTCCCTTCCAGCAATGGCATAACTAACTTGCCCTCAATTTCTCCACTACCAAAAACCTTGCTATGGAAATTTTCACCATGAAAGTAAGTCAGACAGGTACACAAGATATACATAGTATACATACGTAGCAAGTCTTTCAGAACGCTAGTTGCCTTTTCCCCCTACCACCTGGCAAGGTGCACACGTCCTACCCACAGAGTGTCTTAGGCAACCAGCAAACCAGAAATGTTTTGGGAAAGACAATATTGCATCCTCAGATACTGACCGATGCATAAGTATGTGGGATATCAGCAGATAAATAGCAGATAAAGCGGAGAACAAAACCTCCATATTTTTAACTTTTAACATCTCTTAAAATCCCTTTAGTATCTCTCTGGCTTTTGATGAGTGTCATTTGGGACAGCTATGTCTAAACTGTTTCAACATCAAATGACAACGGTCTTGCAAATGAAAGATTTCTTTGTGTACAAATAAAAGAACAACACTTTAGCCAGATTTAGATTTTGCTATGGTTTTGTTGAGTCAATACTATTTGGTCCAAAAAAAAAAAAAAAAAAAAAAAAAAAAAAAAAAAGAATGTTAATTATAGAGTGTGATTAAAATGTAATTCCAGCACGGTTTTGGAAAGCAAATAGGTGTGAATTTTGAGACCTCAGATATTGAGCAAAGCAGACCTACTACCCAATCATTAATTTCTCCCATTCTCACCACTGATAGCGGTCTCATCACACTTTTTATGTTTTTAAAGGAATTTATACATAACAGGGTGTGAAAATGTGGTAAATCCCTGTGGGTATTTAATAGTACAAATAATATAGCTCTTAAAAACACTCTAGGGTAATTTAGAGATAGTTTATTTATATTTTAAAGAGAGAAAATAGTCGATGAATGCAGGAAATTATTATTTTCCTATACAACACTTGGATATTTTTAAGTGTGCTCAATATTTGATTTTAATATCTAACTCAAACAGATTTCCTTTCCACTGCTAATTCAGATATTTTAGGTATTTTTGAAACACTGTTTTCTTCCTATGTTGTTAAGCATCTGTGCTGCTAGGTGCATGTCAAATCTGAGTGAATTGTGACTCCTTCACCTGGGGGTATCAGCTGTACAGTAGCATTAGTAGTGTGGGTAGTGATAGCGTAGCTATGTTGCTTTAAGAACCATCCCTTTCTGGGTCAGCAAGGAGCCCGGCCTACAATTTCAACAGAAATTGAGTACAGAATCGGCTTTGTGTGCAAGAAAGCATTTCTGATATACTAAGCAAATGTCAAAAAATATTAGCTGTCATGGTTATCAAAAGCAGGACCAGCTAATGCCTTATCTGTGAGTACATTTTAAGTGCACTCTTACTTAGTTTGTCAGTAGTCATGTGAAATTAGCTTGTTATACATGATTATCAGGACTTACCATGGGTTTACCATTGTGATATTTATTCAATTTACTTCAACTACCCTAATGTCAATAGCATGACTTAAAATCTTCTCCAGGGACAAAGTTTGGATGTAGTTTGCATATTATACAACTATTTCCTGGAAGAAAAAGGAAAAAGTTGCACAAAGTTCATTTGATATATTATCGTTATCTTTGGTTATATAAAGTACTGTCTGAACAGCATGTTCTCTCTTCTTCTACTTCAGTCATTACAAACTTGCATCAGAACAGTAGCTGCGTAAATTAATCAACTGGAGCATCTCTCTCGTGAAGAAAGGCTGGGAGACCTGGGGCTGTTTAGCCTGGAGAAGAGAAGGCTGAGATGGGATCTTATGAATACTTATAAATATCTAAAGGGTGGGTGTCAAGAGGATGGGGCCGGTCTCTTTTCAGTGGTGCCCTGTGATAGGACAAGGGACAACAGGCACAAACTGGAACACAGGAAGTTTCACCTAGACATAATGAGAAAAATCTTTACTGTGAGGGTGGCAAAGCACTGGAACAGGCTGCCCAGAGAGGTTGTGGAGTCTCCTTCTCTGGAGACTTTAAAAACCTGCCTGGATACACTCCTGGGAAACCTGCTCTAGGTGAATCTGATGGTTGGACTAGATGATCTACAGGGGCTGGATTAGATGATCTCCAGAGGTCCTTTCCAACCCCTGACATTCTGTGAATCCTGTGCTTCCCAGAAACCAGTAAACATGCATATATGGATGAAATGAAAATTTCAGGTCAGGTACACGTTTGATCATTTATATACATACACACATACATACATTTGTCTATATATCCATGTATCTTTGTATATATATACACATACGTATGTATCAGTGCATATGAATGTATATATATGCCAGATGCACTAATAGCACTTTTTAGATCAAACGTGCATACTTAGACTTACATCTATGTATCAGAATTTGACCACTTGAGCATCTAAGTATATGTAATTGTATTTTTCTGCCTTTATATTTTCAGAAATACGCAGTCTAAAACTTTAGAAACACACTATATAAATATGTCAAGGTACCAGAGTACTTTAACGCCAAAAGCAATATGCCAGAAAACATAAAGTTTTCAGAGAATTTTGAATCAGAACATTAGATACAGAGCGAGTACCTTTAACTGCTTTTTAGGGGCCAGGGGAAGGAAATTTTCTGGCTTCGAAGGCTGTGTGGGATGAGCCAGAGACACCTTCGACGAGCACACACTCCACCTAGCGGTAGGTTCGATAGTGAAATTTAGAAAACAAGCAGTTCTAAAACACAATCTCAGTTGTATGACAGGGCTGTGAAATCCAGAAATAAAGATTTAAGTTGATAAAGTTATCATGGGGAAAATAAGAATAAAATGGAGGATAATGTACTATAAATGTTTCTACAACTTTCTGCTACTCATCAGTTGATGCAAGCCTTTCATTAACAAAACCCCCTTACAATTTTGTAAGGATTGTATAAAAAAAGCATTTAAATTAATACCCGTGTACATGTAATTTGTTTTATTTGTTTAATCTTATTACCGAGGAAGACATGTAAAAAAGATGTCTGAATGGATGAATTTGCTCCTGCTTCTTCTTAAGTGAAGTGGATGGACCAGATAAATGTACAAGTCCCTGAAATTCCTTTGGTGTGCATCAGTTCAGAATCCATTACATAACTTGCTGTAGCATTAGCTCGAAGGGTAATTCCCACTTTAAATATTTTTCATTAAATTAGTTCACATTTGAAAAAAAGAAACTGTCCTTAAGGTAACAATTTCTGTGATTGATCTCCACTTAAAAAATAATTACCGTTTACTTAAATTAGTGGGGACACTATTTATTTCTCCTTTTCCACTTTGTCACTATTCACAACAGTACCCAAGTAGAACAGAAACCACATGTGCATCGAGGAAAACCAAGAAAGTATGTAAATAAAATGCACATTGGCAAATAGCTCATGTAAGGTTCACTGCAGAACTCAAAAGTAACCCCCCAAAATAACAGAAACAAAAGGATCTCAATGAACCCTGGCAAAGTATGACCCAAGCATCCGGGTTTTTAGTATGATGCTTACTCTTGCACAGGGGAGGCCCTGTGAAAGAATCGGTGCACCTGCCTTATTTACAGGGACAAAGTGTTCAGCTGAATCAACTTCTAGGTCGAATACAACTCCAGACACTTCTATGTTATGTAAAACTTAAGCAACCCTCAAACCTGTGAAACTAATAATCCAAAGGCAAAATACGGGCAAAGACATACTAAAATGTTTGTATGTCAGTGAAATTAATTAACATTTTCCTAGGTTTCTACAATCATGTGTCCCTTTTAAAGTATCCTGAAAAGTACTCAGTTTAGGAATAATTCTTTATTTTAGATTTATGACAGAGCTTGTGTATATTCATAAAAACTAAGCATATATTAGAATGCTTAGTTTTTAGTTTAGGGGCAAACACAGACCCTGGATCAGAATCATCATGGCAAGGGTTCTATTTCTTATTCACCTGGACTAAATTTTCAGAAATCAAATTTTATTTAGAGGGAATGCTGGTAATTGGAACGGTGGTGTTGTCACTTCTGATTCTTGGACTAATGCAGAAGACAAATATTCTGTTTATCCATACCAGTAATGGGATTCATTACTCCTGTTCGTCAGTCTCCATCTGAAGAAAAGCCATATTGCCTGAGAAAAACCTGAATATTTAGTCTGTAGTGATCTGTTTGTCATACCAATGCATTCCATGGTAACTCTGGTTAAATTATTTTCCTGTAAGAAAGGCTTCACTAGAGACTCATTAAGGTATGGGTGTTCAAAGAATGCAGAATCCAACTGAAACAACACTGAGGATGTCCAGCTTTTACTGGGCCTGATTCTGTGAGGAGATGGTCCCATCAGCTTATGCTGATTTCAGCAGGAGTGAAGGTGTTCAACATCTCTCAGAAATGTTTCTCCAAGTCCGAATTGGGCAGAATACTTACACATTTACACTACTCTTAGGTACCATTTCCAGTGGAACTGCTGCCATATATGAAAGGAGGTACATACCTAGGTAACTTTCTCAATAACAGCCTACATGCTAACTTGAAAGTTTAATCGCTATTTTTCTAAGTCAAACCAGAAAGAGGCATATGTATAAGTCACTGAGTACCCTCTTTAAAATGTGAACTTTGATATTTTTACCTGGGTTAAACCAAATAATATCCTACATCAAATACTGTAATTCTGCAAGAGTATCGTACTGTAAGTGGTAGTCTGTAGACTGAAACAGAATAAAATTACTTAGCAAAAACCATGAAATACCTGTATTCAACTTTTCACATAAAAAAATATATTTTGTTTTACATCACTAACAGATAAGGCCACAGAACTCCAGCAAGATGCTGATAAACATATCAATTGCGACTAGTAAAACTACCAATAAATATCAAGAAAATGGTCACGGCGTGTTTAAAATCACAGCAATCAATCGATCAAAAAAGCAACCATCAACATCTCGAGTAAGTCGTAACTGTTTTCAAGTAAAAATTGCACTATGTGCTTTAAGACTGTCACATTCTTACGTACTATAACAGTGTTAGAGTAATGCACAAGTAGAACTTTTCATCCTTCTGTCTGGGTTAGTCACAGTTTCCCTGGAATTCTCCAGTGTATGATTCTGGTTTTCATCTTTACTGTCTTCACCAGATAAATCCTCCCTTTCTTTTTCTTGTTCACTCTGTAATGGCTTTCCAGATGTATCTTCCTTTCTGCTACATACATTCTTCTGGCCTGTCAGTGGTTTTCGCTTGAACAGCAAAAACTGAAGTAAAAAAACAGTTAAATAATATGCCCAAACCAGTCAGCTATGAAATTCAAGGTTTAAAAAAAACAACTGCAAAGACTTTTGTATATAAACCAAGGTCAATTTAGGTCACAAATTTCTCCGTAGTAAAATTAATCATTTTTTAAAAATAAAACAACTACTTAAAAAATGTTAATGAAAAACATTCTGCTGCAATATTTGAAATGTGTCAAGATAGCACAAATCAATCAGCAAAGTTAAAATGATTGCATTTTGTCAAATTACATACTTGTAAGTCTGCACAAAATACCGCAAGTGGTACAAAATTATCTGTGGCTTTTTCCAAAAAAGAGTCTGAGGCAAAACTACAGGCCCAGACCTGCAAAGTCCCAGAGCAATAAATGCTTAATATGCTTCACTATAAACACGTGTGCAGTCCCATTAAAGTTAGTGACAATGTGTTTTTATGTCAGTGAGACTACAGAGTGCTCAAAGTTAACTGGTGCTTAAGGTCTTCGTTCAACAGGAAACACAACAGCCAGTCTCTGTAGAAGCCTTTGGATCCTAAACCTGTAAGAAATTCTATGTAAGCTACTCCTCAACTTGCGTGTATATATATATATATACACACACTCTTTAAATTAGCACACATTGGAAAGAGATACAAGGTCAACTAGCTCAGCTGCTGCTTTCAGAGAGAAATATGATGGAAAATATTTTCAGATAATGTCCCATAGGAATCAAGTCCTAAGTTTTCACCTGACAAAAATCTGATGTGATTAACAACCTGTCTTTGATGGGCATGCTATATGTGAACAGGTGATAATGGGCTTTATCTCATTTCTACTGACAGAAGTACTATGATTTATTTTAACAGAGCAATTATTTGGACAATTTTAAGTTATTTTATCACAAAATCAAATCAAATCTTAAAGAGCAGGAACAAGTTGCTTGTCAGTTTAATCGTTTATGCAGATCAGGTAAATTGGGGTATTCGCTTCATCCCAGTAACTGCCTGCTGCTGCTTTGGTCACTGGGAAAACGAGAAGGAAAAATCACATACCTTTTTCCTCCCAACAATTCCTCCACTTATTTGGTCATCAGTGTTCTCTGCAGAATTGCCCACAGTGTGATTGTCAGTGCTTTCTTTCTCTAAAATAATATAAACCTTTATATTAACTTATGGCTCTTGCACATTAAGAGCAGAAAAAATGGTTCTTCAAATTATTTTTGAAATAAAAGGCACTAAATAAAATAAGGATCTTAAAAAAAAGTCAGAATATTCAGTAAACCTGATGCCCAGCCTAACAAGAAAGTTTTTATGTTTTTAATCTTTCTATATTACGCCCTTGTATTAATGTCCAGATGCTTGATTTTCAAGAACAGAAGACTTAGGGCAGTGACATTATATAAAATGTTTTGACACTCATAATTTCCTCATGCCGACAGAAGACAATGTCTTGCACACTGATTCTGAAAGTATATTCTACTGTGTAAAAGCTGACATTTAGGGT
The DNA here is from genome assembly GCA_033439905.1 of Ceryle rudis. Lineage (NCBI taxonomy): Eukaryota > Metazoa > Chordata > Aves > Coraciiformes > Cerylidae > Ceryle > Ceryle rudis. Next base: position 11,278 of record JAAGNO010024236.1, read on the forward strand.
AGGAGTTATGGTTCAGCATGAATTTTATTCCATAGAAACAATTCTGGGAAAGGAAGAACTTTCCATCTGCATTGATGTTCCCGTGTTTAAATTTTCCTATACTCCCTCTAGGAATGATATAAATTTAGAACTTAGTATCAAAACTTCCAGATCACTGGATAATGGAAAAATATTTAAGCATCCATTCTGGACAAGCTATTTCCATTATAATACTGAAAATAAATGGCATAGCTTCTTCAGTATTAAGGCAGTAGCCTTTTTTTATGCCACATGTGTTATTTTCTTACAAAAGAACAGTTACAGATTACTCCAGAATTTTTAAAATAAGGGGTTTTTTTACTAGTCTTGCATATAGGGCACCCAACATCACGTTCTCTCAAACTGTCATCAAAACTATAAGCAACACTTAGGCTTGCATCTTCAGCATCTCTGAACAGTGCTCGGTAATTACCACATTTCACCTAAAATAGTGTTTGTGAATGTGATGAGGAAACGTCAATTGACAGAGATGAAAGACTTGACAAGCTTTTGAAGTTAAGAAATTGAAGTTCTTCTGAAGTTAAGAAACATGGCACCTAAAGAAGTTGCTTGAGAGATAACACAATTACTATTACTTTGCCGCTGCACAACTACAACTGTCCTTAGCAAGTAGGATACAGTGCTGCTAAGGGAAAGTCCTTCTCATGGACTTCCTCCAAACTGGGAGAAGTTCTTTCAAATCATTATCAATTAGTAATGTTTTTTGCCTCTCAAATTTCACCACCTCTCAATAACTGCTTTACTAACTACTGACAATAACTGTATTGTTCAGGATAATAGAGATTGTTTAGAAAAAATATATTTTGAAATGTTTTATTTGTTTTTAGAATTTCCATAATGATCCAATTCTTAAGAATAGCATTCTTACCCTGCTGAATGATGGTCTCTTTCTGGGTAGACTCTTCTGTCTATAGAGACAAAACAATGAAAACTCTACTTTCAAACTTGTTAAAAAATAAAATGTTTTAGCTATTAACACCTACATATGTATTCCTTCCTATACCAAAATCACCCCAGACAACAACTCTGCATTTACAAAATAGCTACATATATTGAAGTTAATGCCATAGAACCAAATTCTTTCAGAGACCAGTAATTTAATAGGAGTAAATGCTTTTACCTCTACAGTTTCCACTGTGTTATTACTGCTTTTCTCTCCCTCAGGTGTCTTACTAGGTTTGTCTTTTTTATATGTTCCCTCTATTTCCTCTTCTTTCTCTGTTCCTTCTCCTCCTCCTCCTGCTGCTTCTTCTCCTTCTGTTTCTTCTTCTTCTGATTCTTCTTCTGATTCTTTTTCTTCTGCTTCTTCTGCTTCTTCTTCTTCCTCATCCTCATTGTCATCTGTCTCTTCATCTCCAGACAGATTTTGCTCCTTTGACAAAATGACCAAAATATAATTTAAAACTTGTACTGCATAATGATAGGGTTAGGGTTGGGGGTTAGGGTTAGGTCCTCATCCTACACCAGTTCATCATACATCACAATTTGACTTAAGAACAAGAAAACTCAAAAGAAAACATTCCAATAGAGTAAGGAAAATAACAAGAAACCTCATTCAAGGTTTGCTAATTTTAATAGGTTTTTAAAACCAGACCTTCAGTGTACACTAGGGGTACAGCTGATGACATTTTGATAACATGTTTCTTCTTAATGAATAAGCAAAGGAAATTAAATTTTTTTTCTAGGAAAAAACCCCAACTTATCTTTAATGTTTGAAATACGCGTAACTAACACAAGCAGCAGTAATTCCAACATTGAAAAAATCATTAAAATCTATTTCCCAAGAAAATTAATAAAACAATACCAGATACAATGTTCTGATTCATCTGATTCAATATAGACACTACTATTTGAACTTCAGTTAGTTTCAGCCTAGGATAAAACTTCAATACACTAACATAAAATAGCCAGGGGTATTATAAAATATTTTTTTTTAAGTGAAAATGCTATTTTTGTACAAATATTTAGACAAAAAAAGAACAAATTACTGCTTACTCCATTCAATCTGATTGCCATTACTATGCCATTTATGTATTTATAACAGCATGAAATACAATGTTTTAAACAGAAACATTCTCCCTCCCATTGCAGAAATATAAGGACCTGAACCAAGTCCAAAATGGACTTCCGATATCATATCAAGTGAACCCTTCTAACTGCATCAGTGTGTCCAAATATATTATTACATATTTGCATTTTGATTCTTCTGTTCTATGACTGATTGAAATACAGGTACTGAAACAGTAGTTTATGCTAAAGAAACCTGAACAACAAAACACTTCTGTAGCACTGCAGCCTATGGCATGATGGGAACTGGGGGGAACGATCTACATGCTCTTTTGAAAGTGTGGCAGAGGAATGGGTCTTACTTTGAACACCTATAAATACTTGGGCCCACATGCTGTCTCCTATCTTTTGCCAATGTTTTCCTTACTCGCTCTTACTTTTTTGAATTTTTGCTTGTTGTCTTCACAATGGCTGTTTTCATGCTCATCAGAAGGTAACTTGCTAGTCAGGAGGAGACCATTAGCAAATGTTTCTAGAGGTTGAAACACAAGGCTGCTTTGCCAAGAATGTTAGAGGTATGCAAAAGCTTAATAGGTTGGTTGTCCTGGCCTGTACTCTTCTGAGTGAGTTGACTGTGTAGCAAAGTAGTTTTTGGACCTTACTTAGAAGCTTTCTGCCACTTACAGCACAACTGCACACCTGTAATTAAGAATCACAGTAATACCACAGACATTCAGCTTGTACTGCTTCCTTTGTTGTCTTTTGCCCCATTGTCCACAGGCTTGGCTGGTGCCCTTTGCAGCTTCAACAACCAAATTTTTAATAGGATAAAAAGCCTCACTGTGCATACCAGCACATACAGCAGACTCAGTGGGAGTTCTCCACAGAGTGTAGTGTCTACAGCACACACACCACATTCAGAGAACCGCTGTGAAATGGGCTAGCAGCGGAGATGAATCCAGCATGGAGTTCAGGCTATACATGAACCATACACTGATGCTAAAGAGAGCACCTGGGAAACTGAAGATACGCTGGCAGTTCGTTATATTGTCAGCTACATATTCCAGCTCTAGAAACGTTAGGAAAGAAACAAAAACATATTATCACCAAGTGCCATTGGTAGAAAGTCCCTTTTGTAGCATAGCACAATGGTGATCCAAACAAACAGCATTTTGCAACAGATGAACGCTTCTGCTTTACCTACTGGGGAAAAGATCTTCTCCTAAACAGGTATCTTCCAGTATTTCCTTAACTGAGCCTTTTTCCAGTCAGCTTTCCAGTCTGTCTGTAACTGTGAATTTCACTACAAACAGTGAAGAAGGCAATCTGCTTTCAACTCTAACAGAACATAAATTAAGTACAAAATATTTTTGTAAGATCATATAATCATTTAGGTTGGAAAAGACCTTTAACATCGAGTCCCACTGTAAACTTAACACCGCCGAGTCCACCACTAAACCATGCCCTAAGTGCCACAACAAGATGTGTTTCTTAAAGAACTGAGCCATCCTCCTCATCAAAAAAAATGGCGGAGCTGAGAGACACTCATTTCACCCCAAAGAAGACACCTGTTGTTAAACTGAATAGCTTTCCAGTCTGACCACATTACTATTTACAGTATTTGCAGCTTGCCATAGGTGTTTCTGGCTGTCACCTTACTGTTCAACTTCTAAACCAACCCACTTTGAATAATAATTCTAACAGCACAGTTTTATTACTATAACTTCCATTTGCCCATTTACAGGCATGTTTTAGAGCATTTTTACCAGCTGTAGTGAAGGAGAGATGACAATGTTGTACTACAGATACTCTTTTTACTTCAAAAGATGAATCATCTGGCCATTAAAAATATATCTGAAGAATCTGAGGCTACTAATTAAAGTAAATATCTATGTATTTATGTATATTTTGTGTATATATTATAGGTATATATTACATATATGTATAATTTCAACATTACACTCTTCATCATGCTTTAGGAAGTTTTGGGGTTTTTTTTCTACTTTAAATTCCCTATTCATAGAAAGATAATGCTGTAAGAATAATATCAATAGTTTCACCACTAAAGCCATGACACAATGAAGCTGATTTGGGCAAGGTCACGCACAGAAAGTCTGTAGTAGTAGAGAACATGTAAGTAAAATATTTGAAAGAGTTTTCCCTTAAGCCTGAGGTTCCTGTTTCTTCAAGGAGAAAAAAAGTGGTCTGTACCATGAAACAACCTTACACATTTTGTACCTCTAGTATAAGTCAGTACAGCAGAATATCAGTCTTGCAAAGATGACCCTGCAGACATAACGGACTATACAGATTTTGTGTAACTGTTTTGTTCACTTAATTTTTTGCATGTATTTACACTGTTTTTTCCCGTAAACCTAGACCTCAAAACAAGACATTCTTAAGGATAAATCTGCTGTATCCAAGGTCTAGGGGACAAATGACTTTACTTGCTTACAGTTTTGGCAAAGGTATTGCCTCAGTAAGTGTAACTGTGGATGTAACTGCCTTCTGCTAAAATAACTGCTACTGGCTCTTCTTTGGGCAGATTAACAAAGACATTTCTTCTCTGAATGCTCTATAAAAATGTGGTCTTATGTCTACAAGAGAGAGGGGGTAAAAAATTGCATGCTGTTCCATATCCTTCTTTCACCTGGTGTCATGCTCTGGCTGAAAAACAGTCTCACGGAAAACTGGAGACATGTCTCATGGTAGATCTTGTTCGAGTGACAGCTGCAAACTAGGTTTCTCTATATTGCCAAAACTATTTCATTGTGGATCCCTCCTGCATACTTTATGCAAAATGAGCTCTGGCAGAAGGGCTGCTCATAATTAGCATTTCAGAAGGGAAACTGATGGTATCTTTCCAAGCCTCCTCAAGAAGTCAAAATATTTTGTTTGCCACCACCATTTTATGTGTCTAGGGAAAAACCCAAAACCATTAATGAGTTCAGATCTTTCAAAAAACTGGTGAAAACTCAGTGATGAAGAGAAATCTGTAATTACTATATGTACCACTCAGAAATGGAGAGTTCTAGGAAGCTCTGGTTTACAGAAAAGATATTTCTGTTTCTACTTGTCCTGGAAACTGTTAAAAATCCATAGAGAACATTATTAAAGAGAGCTGAGAATGAGGTAGCTACATGCTTCTTCCTTGGCATTGTTCTGCCAAGCTGCCATAAAGTAGCAATCGCTTAGCAGAGTTCTTAATCATTTAAGGAACAGGTTTTCCTCATTACCTTTCCAGACCATTGCCTTTAGATGCCCAAAAGCACACCATGGCTCTCTTACACACCTATACAACAACCCGATGGAACACATACCTAGCAGGATCTTCACTACAAAGTAGAAAACTCTTAGTAGATGGGTATCAGGTCTAAGGAGGTTGGTCAATGGGCATAATACAGTCGCAGGGGACGGAACAAAGCTCCCTTTGTAAAGTGCTGGTAAAGAAAACCAGAAAAGATTTCGTTTCTACAGACCATCCTTCTTTTCTGATGCAAGAATGAAAAAAAACAGGTAATCAATCGTATCCTCCACTGGCTACCACTTTGCTCTCCAAAACACTAGTGCACATCGACATCACTCCTGAATTGACCATGCTGGGAAAATGCACTGTGTTAGTATTTTACTAAACCAGCATTTAAAGTAAATATAATAATCACAATTTTACATACAAATCAGAGAAATAAAATAAAAATAGCGCTGATTACTCTTCGTGGGTTGAAGATACACGGATGGGTAGACATGAAACATTTTGTTGATACTGATTTTGTCATGGTGTCAAGCTACCTGATGTGAAGTGACTGGAAAGACTGCCTGACAAAACTCTTAGTAAAGTTAACATACGTATCTTGTAGTTTCTTACTTAGCAGTTACAGTGAAAGTTTAACATCTTAAAATCCACATAGTGATAGCCATTTGTCATCAGGAGTTTGAACTGGGCTTTCATTTTGTAGATACTAATATAAAAAAGCTACTGCTCAGCTACTCTAAACCTTAAGAGAAGGGTCTTTCATTTTAATGATTACTAAAGAAACAGCTGTCCAGGCTGATGGCTGACAAAATTCAAAGAATAAGTACTCAAATGAGAGATTTAACAGCTTATTCTTTGAATTACAAGTAGTAAGGTAGTCAACAAGCCAATCCAGGCTTTCCTTATTTATTGTCATGAAGACAAACAGAAGAGCTCAGCTGAATACACTTAGAAGAATTTTCAGTAAAAAGCTGAGCCTGCTGCCATAATTTGTCTAAAAGTTGGTATCTAGACTTCCACTAGGTTGGAGCACTTGACATGGATTACCTGGTATTTGTAAGTCCCTTAATTCTTCTGTCATGTAATTATCCTGGAATACAACTAACTAATGCAATGCTGAACTCCTAATTTCAGGCACACCGTGCAGACAGTGAAGTAATTGAAAATCTTTTTTATGTCAGGCATGAATTTCTGTTGCTACACATCAAGCAAAAATTGAACTTTAAAGATAGCTGTGCCCTCTTGTAAATATGGAATAAAATGCTTTGAAGTAGTAGATGCCCACATAGTGATATGCTGATTACCCTGAACATGAGATGACTAATTACCACAGTGGTACTTGTGATACTTCAACTGCATCTTCCAACAGGATGGTGTCACTCTGAGAAAAATGAAACAAAATAGTGATTGTTTCAGTTGGCTTTGGTGTAATTATTCTGTGGCTTGACAGCTTGCTGCTGTAGGTGTACCTGGAGAAAGATACATCTCTGCATTCTTGTTTGAGTAAAACCAACTATTTAACAATGTATAAAGTTTTAACATAAAACTGCATTCTAAACCAGACAACCTACTTTCAGGTTTGTTTTACATTTTGACTACTCACCCTAAAACCAATTTAAATAGTTATCTAAAGGATTATCTTTCTCCATCAATTCAGAACAATTTCTTATTATTCATTCCCTAAGATATATCAACATCTGAAATAGCTCAGATGTACTCCAGCTTTCATATGCAAAACTGTTATCTTCTCAAAAAGGGTCCTGCACATGGGTCGGGGCAATCTCAAGCACAAATACAGGCTGGGTGATGAGTGGATTGAGAGCAGCCCTGTGGAGAAGTACTTGAAAGTGTTGGTTGATGACAAGTTCAAAATGAGCCGGCAATGTGCATCTGTGGCCCAGAAAGCTACCTGTGTCCTGGCCTGCATCCCCAGAAGTGTGTCCAGTAGGTCAAGGGAGGTGATTCTGCCCCTCTACTCTGCTTTAGTGAGACCCCACCTGAAAGACTGCATCCAGTTCTGGGGCCCCCAACATAAAAAGGATACAAACCTGTCAGAATGGGTCCAGAGGAGGGCCATGAAAATGAGCAGAGATCTGGAACGTATCTCCTGTGAAGGTAGGCTGATAGAGTTGGGGTTGTTCAGCCTGGAGAAGGCTCCAGGGAGACCTTATAGCAGTCTTTCAGTACCTAAAGGGGACCTACAGGAAAGCTGGATAAGGACTTTTTACAAGGGTATGTAGTGATGGGACAAGGGGTAATGGCTTTAAACTGAGAGTAGATTTAGATTAAATATAAAGAAGCTCTTCGCTGTGAGAGTAGAACTGGAACAGGCTGCCCAGAGAGGCTGTGAGTATCCCCTCCCTGGAAGTGTTCAAGGCCAGGCTGGATGGGGCTTTAAGCAACCTGGAAGGTGGAAGGTCTCCCTGCCCATGGCAGTGGGGTTGGAACTAGATGATCTGTAAGATCCCGTCCAATCTAAACCATTCTATGATTCTAAGATTACTTTCTCTTGTTCTAAGTTTGCTTTCTTTGGAGAACATCTAAACAATACCTATTTCCAGGGTAAAAAGGTAAAGAAAACCCTCCATAGAACTGGAAAGAATTTTTAAGATGTTTTGTGAAGAATCATAAAACAAACTGGAGGCTTTTTACATTAACTATAATCTCTTACGAGCTATTTTACATAGCAACATAAATTCCCTTTAATATTTAGTCACTTGGAAATAGTACACAAAAATAACTTCTGGGTACTTAAGCAAAACAGATGAAATATAATGAGCAACTCCAAATCAGAATATGTTGATGTTATCTCAGAAACTTAGTGTCTCTCTCTGGAAGATATTATGCTGCATAAAACGAATTCTTAATGCTAACAGACACAAAGGAAAACTAACTGGGGCCCACACTTGGATGCAGTTTGTGCATTTTCTTCCAAATTCATATAGAACTAATTTTTAGTGTCTGGAGTTTGTCATACAGCTCCCATATATTTTCAAGTGAATGAGGACAGTCACCGCTTTCTGCTTTTGTTGAGCCACATAGCTTAGAGTACTGCATGTCTCTCCAAAATCCTGTACTTTTTGTGGAAATTCTGCCTTAATCATGCTGATTATTATCCAGTGCCTAGATAGAAAATATGGGCAAAGGTAAATTTTCACCAATAACACCACAGCACACAGGAAAGTTCTTCAAGATTCCTGGAACAGATGCCCCATAAATCACTGCTAAAGTCTTCACTGCTTGCAAGTCTGGGTCTCCTGGAGGTGATTCCCCTGTTTCAAAATACTCTGACGTAAAGGTAGCATTTTCTGTACAAGCATCAGTAATCTTTAAACCCATTCTCACCTTGTCTGGGTAGATTTTTCAAAGCACATCCAACTTAGTAACACAAATCCAGCCAGATTCCCTGTGTGAGTGTTCTCTGTGTCATGAGGCGCTTGTGAAAGTTTTACCCCAGCTACTAGAAGGCTGGCTTTAAATCACAGTTTAACTTCTTTCTGTACTCTTGATACAGAACACATTCAGTCTTTGTTCTATTCTTCCTGAGATGACAATGAAGTGTCTAGTAAGAGAGATCAAATTTTGCGGCAGTTATGATACTGTGTTTCTAACTATGAGAGTAATTTTGTGCCTTTGCTAGATGCTGGACAGAATGAAACAAGCATTTTAAACTTCCTGTAAGAAAACCAGCCTCTGCCAGAGTGGCTCACTCTATTAGACTGGTCATTACCGTTGACTTTCCAGTTGAAGAGCACAGGCTCTTGTATTATCACTGGTACACAGGGAGTGGTAAATATTCTTCAGTACAACTGTGATCGCTATCCTTACTGGTATAGATGTAAATAAAGGCCTTGTTTAACATAAAATTCTGCTTAGAGCTACTATTCTTATCTCTCTCTCACTCTTAATATGAAACCACAAATACTCTACATTTCACACAACTGCAACTCTGCGTGAAAGGTGGGGTACTCATAGAATCATAAAATTGTTCTGGTTGGAAGAGACCTTCATAACCACCATGTCCAACCATTAACCCAGCACTGCCAGGTCAGCACTAAACCATGTCCCTCAGCACTACATCTGTATGTCTTTTAAATACCTCCAGGGATAGTGATTCCACCACTTCCCTGGGCAGCCTGTTCCAGTGCTTCACAACCCTTTCAGGTTTTTTTTTCCTAATGTTCAATATAAACGTCCCCTGGCACAACTTGAGGCCATTTCCTCTTGTCATATCACTAGTTAGCTGGGAGAAGAGATCAACCCCTACCTTGCTACAACCTCCTCTCTGGCAGCTGTAGAGAGCAAAAATTGACATGACAGATTATAAAGCTCTAAATCCATTATCTTGATACCTCTGACATTCCAGCAGACCCACCTCAGATAGAAAAAAGAATCACTTTTTCAATGCTGGGACATTTATGAAAGCCAGAATGGTAAGTATCTTTACACTTGATATTTCAGGGCCCTGGTAATTAACATTTTCATAACTAAGTATGGAGTTCTGAGGTAACGGTATTAGTATTTGTTTAAATTATTACAGCATGAGGTTGCCAAGCAAAGAAGCAATGGGCATTATCACAAAACCTTAAAAATGACGGTGATTAAGTGTACTTGCTTCTTCTTTTGGCAACAGAAAAATAAAGCCGCTATAACTCTCAGCAGTGGAATTCTCTGATGCCAAAGCTATCTCTCCAAAATCCTTTCAATATGCAAAAGCTAACTCTCCATTATGAAAAAGTAGTATTTTTATAATACAGCTCAGTGAGTGACTTCAGATCATGAACACACTCAGAACTTTACTCAGGACAAACTATAGGTTTGCCATTTGTGCAAGCAAACTATTTGCTCAATTGCTCACTGAATGCCACAGTACTAAATAGTTTCATTTATCTGAATTACACATTTAGAACTGAGTTGAAAATTTGCCTTTTTACATTTATTTTCCCCCCTTTTTTTTCCTTTCTACAGATCTGACAACATTCTTTTGTCTGAAGCTCCTGTTGTTTCTGAGCTTGATTCTGCTCCCATAATACTCATTACAAAATTAAAGGCAATAAACAGAAGTTCAGGTGAGTTCATAGTTCATAATATCAGCCTATATGCACTAATAAAACACTCAGATTGCATTAAAAAATATGCTCTGCCTTTAATCACTCTCATTTTTTTTAGAGTATTTATCAATATTTTTGTTAAATTACTAGGTTCACAACATGAATAAAATCAATAAAAATAAATGACTGTTTGCTATTCTCAGAAGTAAACATAAATCTAAAAGCAATGGAAACTAAAACTAAATATCTTTTTCTACATGATTCCTAAAGGCCCCATTCTAAAGAATAACCATGTATCTATGCTGACAAGACACTGGGACAAAAATTAGTGAATGAAACCCAGCCATTTGCTGTAATTTGGAGAAAGACATTTTTGTTACTCAGCATCAATTATTCAAAGAGAACTATTATCTGAATATATAGTTTGATATTTTCAAATATAATGGAAAAACTTAGCTGCTGAAATTTAGCAGGCCTAAAAGAAGAGTTGTGCTACAGGAGGTTCAAAAGTAATATAGAGCACCCTGATCTCTAACAGGAGCTGTGTGACAAAAGCAGACTTGTACCCTGCCTCCCAAATATGGGATATGTGCTTGTAATTCAAGTTTGCTATAAAAGGCAAATGTAATTCTCTGAACGTGTGTGTGAGAGCACATATGCGCTCACATATGTGCAAGTGCACAGGGATTAAAACAACTGAAATAGTTGCAGAAGGATGCTTAGACATGTGCAGGTGCTTATTAACATCTTATGGATGTCTAGTGGTGTTGTTACCTGCTGTATTTCTGCTCTTGATCTTGAATGTGTAGTTGGCTGATTGCTGGTTAACAGTTACTAATAAATCAATAAACCCCTGCAATCTTCATTTGATTTAAACCACATAGCCGAACAGTTTTTCCATGTAACAATCATGACAGAACAAATAATGAAGAGGAAATAAATGCTCTTTTTTCCTAATGCAGGGATAGAGAGACATCAAATGAAGGTATCAAAAGCCAAATTCAAGACTAAAAAGGGAGTTACTTCTTCACACAATATGTAAAGTAATCTAAGAATTGTTTGCCTAAACATGTACTGGATTCTAAATGTGCTAAAAATTGACTGAAAGAAATTCATGGAAGACAAATGGCTATTAAATATAATAGATACATCTGCTGAACCACATATAATTGAATATATTCTGCATACTGGATAATTACACAGGAACACACTGTATGTTTGCTCTATTCTTGTATTTTTTGCTCCACAATTCACCGGTAGCAACTGGTAGAAAAAAGGTACTGGAATAGATAGACCTCTGGTCTAAGCAGTTGTCTGTTGTTTTCTCTCTCTATTGCAGCATGTTTTTTTCCTCTACTAAAAACTAGTTCAGGAGTACTTCTGCCATGTTGCTTAAGTACTGCACATAAATCTTTTTGTATCCCATTATAAATACCAAGGACAGACTGAATTTCCACAAAGCCACAAGTACCAAACTTTATAAACCAGTACGAGTCAAAATAAATAAAATTCCACTCATTACATTAATAGAGTTCCAAAGCCCCCCCAAAGCCCAGGAACGCTGGCACAGTGTACAATTTATGTAACAATTCTGTGGAAAACCCTTAGAAATGCTGGAGTAATGCTCTGCTTTTCCCCTATCACAGGAATGATCCAGCAAACAATATAAAATCAGTTCTCAGCTCAATGGATTTTCACCCAGACAAAACAAAAAAGATGCCCATAGCTTGGCTTCCCTTACTCTCCTTGGAATATTTATGCTATCAGCACATGTTAAGAGAGAAACAACAAATGGTTCCCGTTTGCCTAAGGATTCGGATTAAAAGCTACAGCCAAACAGTACCTGAAGAGCCATTCCAATGTGGAATTAGACATCACTTGCTTCAAAGTGCTCTCACTTTCCACTCCCCTCTCTCTACCAAATATTTTTCATAAGAAATAACGGATTTTTTTTTCACAGCGCACTTTTCTTCCAAAACATTTTTAGAAACACAAATAAGTAGATGCCTTATCCTATAAACACAGTTTGAGGCCTATAAAAATACTTTTCTAATATTACTGTTTAATCACAGTACCATCCTAACCTTTCCTAAGAAAGATAAAATAACACAGTTCAGTTCCACTTAGTTTCAAAAGTAAATATTTTCACTATAGTTCTGAGAAATAACTGAGGACTCCATTGTTAGAGTGAGTTGTTTGCTTGGGAAGTGTATTTAACTGTTAAAATATTCCACTGTCATAATATGAGGATACTTACCCTTTTCCAAAGACTTACACATGCTGATGTCAAGATAATGTATTCCAGAAAACCTCAAAGCTTGAAACAAATTTTGCGGGGACAAAATACAGTCACTGGACTAGCATTCTGTTCTAGCTAGGCACAGCACATGGCTCAAAGGGATCTTACCTTCAAATGCAGTATATGGAAGGAGTGACCGAGGTAGGAAGGATTGGAATGGACTAGAATCTACTGGCAAAACTACTAATCTACTACAGCTTTTTTAGAAAACAAATTCTGGAGACATTGTGTCGAAGATAGTTTAATGCCAGTATCTTACAAAACAACATTAAAAATATTTCATCATTTCAACATAAGTATTGATTCCATTAACATTTTTATTGAATGACATTTACTCATTTTGATTCCTTTCTGCTCCTGCCCTCATTTTCAAATAGGATTTAAACAATTATTCTTCTAGAGAATGTCAGTGTTGAGGTTTGTTTACAAAAACTTCTCAGACCACTCATTAGCATAGTATTCGAGTAGTAATGTTGTATGATGACTTCCTAATCCCTTCTTTTGCCAGTTTGACCACTAATAGCTGAAACAGTAATGCAATATCTTACAAAGATATTTTGCAAGATTTGCTTCTGTATTTTAAGGAAACTCCAAAACTATTAATATAGTTTGGCTTTTCCAAAAAGAATCCAGACTTGCATGCCAATTTCTCTACCCTTCCATCGGGCTTCTTGGTTTATTCCATTGTCCTCTTTTTGGAGATCACTGATGTGATTTCAGGAGGGAAAAACACAAATCTCCTCCAATGAGGAGAAGTTTACACTCTCATCCTGAAAATACATATACACTTCACACTGCAACAAAATACATTCCCTTCCTTGAGAACCTTACAGTTAGATTACTAATGTAATGTAGTCTTTTGCTGGCAGATATAGAATCGTTTGTGTATTGCACTGTATAAAGAAGTAAAAAATGTTTTACAGGCGTCTATTTTCAAATTCTTCATTATATCTAATCATCAATTGTGATAGTCAAAAATTATCCCTAGACATGCATTCTGGCTCTACAGTAATCTAGGCCAGATTCCGAGACTTGTTTTTGTCTTTTTGCACACAATTGTGTGCCAACACCAAAATAAAAAGTCAACATTAAGGCCTCTGAAAAAGCACAGGCCACTGTTTACCCAGGCCTGCATTGCCATTTACCTCCCATCTAACGACCCATGTAAATTTGGCAATTTGTCTTTTCTTTAACTTATGCCGAGTACTCAATATATGAACAGAAGAAAAGTAGGGGGAATGAATACGGAGTGATACCAAAATTTAAAAATACCTATGTTTGATAATTTACTGACACTCCTTTCACATAAGGCACATTAACAAGCAAGCTATCCTGCAACTAAAATTGATGTATTACCTCAAGAAATCTGATTCAAGGGCAAAGATTACAGTGTTACAATGTATAATTCATGTTGTCAGCATGACATTATAATTTAATTGAGACAAACACATTTTGCTTCCTCAGCAATTTCTTTTTTTTAAATTAGTGTCAGACATGATGAAGATGATTGTGTAAATGACTAGCAACAATTTCTGTGATTTATCTCATAAAAGCTTCCCAAATCTAAACATTTTTTTTTCAGTCTTTTTCAAGAAATTGGCACAAAGTATATACATAATAATATCTTTTGACTACATTATTTTTTTAAAAAATTAATGTGCCATAATTCCAAAGTTTCTTGAATAGGCTTAAAATCCACCTCCAGTAGTCTATTCTACTTTAGTGTTAAATAATGAGGTAGCACATTGTTCCAAAATTGTTCTGAATTATGTAAACCATTTGCTACATGCTGTTTGGACTTAATTTTTTGTTTAGAGCTGTTTGGTAATGCAGTACGTTCTGTTTTCTCTGGCTTCCTGGTTTTGCTTTTCTTTTGTGGAAGTCTATTAGTAAATTTTTTTCTTCTACCTTTTGCTTTGTCCTCTTCCTCTCCTTCTTCCTCCTCTTCCTCATCCTTCTCTGCCTCCTCTCCTACATCTCCTTCCTCTTCTTCTCCTTCTTCCCTCTCTCCCTCATCCCCTTCTTGTTCCTCCTCTTCATCTTTTTCTTCTCCTCCCTCTTCCCCTTCTTCTTCCTCCTCTTCCTCTTTTTCTTCTTCTCCCTCTTCCCCTTCTTCTGCCTCCTTTTCCTCCTCCCCTCCCTCTTCTTCCTCCCCTCCCTCTTCCTTTTCTCCATCCTCTTCTTCCTCCTCTTCTTCTCCCTCAACTGCCTCTTCTTCCTCATCTTCTTCAACTCCCTCTTCTCCTTCTTCATCCCCTACTCCCTCATTTTCTTCTTCATCCCCAAGTCCCTCATCTTCTTCTACACCTTCTTCCTCTTCTTCCACCCCTTCTTCTTCAACCCCTTCTTCCTCTTCTTCTTCCACCCCTTCTTCTTCAACCCCTTCTTCCTC
>JAAGNO010024237.1:0-13551 GCA_033439905.1 Ceryle rudis
CACTTAATTCAGAGTTTAATAGCAAACGTATTTCAAGAAAGGTTTTTTTTTTTTTTTTTTTTTGTCTTTCACCTTTAAATAAAGATCTTAAAATTTGCCTTGAGTAAGATTTAAGATATGTACATGTAAAGACAAGTACTTAGCATCTGTAGATGTTATGTCAGGGCATAAACTCCTTTTTTTAACATTGTCTCATTCTGCATCTGTTTTCTGAAGAAACGAAAGATATTATGCAAAGCACAAATTTGCACATTGCTCGGTAGAATATTTCTTCAGTATGTTTCTGCTAAAATACCAATTTCTCAAAAAGCTCAGGGATGCTCCATGGAGGTAGACCTCTGTGCTCCTCAGGAGCATCAGAGTCAGAATCAAAACTAGTACTGCAGAATGTTTCTTTCTTGGAGACATAAGGCTCTCAGGAATATTGGTTGTGATCTTGTTTTTACCAGACCTTTCCAGTTATAATGGTATTTTAGATGTTTCACTTGAGATAAACCCTCCTCTGCTGGTGCCTTTCTTTCCCTATTGACAAAAGAGATGGCTAAGGTGATTAATGTAGGCTAGACTCATAATTATTTTGCAGTACTCTAGATATATACTTCAGTTAGGTGTTTAGATCACTAATTCTTATCTATCTAATGTTCTGTCACGATGTAAACATATTAATTTTGCATATGTACAAAGGTACTTTTTATTCTCCAGATGATGATGTGAGCAACCTGATTTCATAAGCCTTATTTTGCGTAGGTTGGGATAGATGTCCTGCAAAGACCGCTTCAAATCAAAATAATTTTGTGATTATATATGATAAATGAGTTAACCTTGAAGATCACATTTTTGACTCTTCTTTTTGTTGTTGCTTTGACTCTGTATTCTTTTGGGTAGATATATTAAAATGAAACCTTAAATATGAACATCAGATAAACTTGTTTCATTTGATTTCAGACATGTGACTGTTCACATCAGCAATATGACTTTTGAAAAACAATTTCCCATTTAGAAACCAGATTTGCCCTAAACTGAGATATGTACATGAAGTAGGGAAGAGATCAGATTTAAATACATACTGAAAATTAATCCATGTAAATGGAAACAAAAACTCTTCTGTTATTGCAGAAAAATTACTGTTAGCTACCACTGGATTTGTGGAAAAAATGCAATATTTTGAAGACAACTTTCTGAACAACAGAGAGGAGTAAAATATAAATCAGCTTCATAAATAACATTTGCTTTTCTATGCATATGAATGTATTTCTGTATCATTTCACTGGACCACATTATGTTTCACAGACAGAAATACTAATGAGACTGTGTTCCTCTGGTTAACTAGGATTTTCCTTCAGCTGTTGAATTTCTGTGAAATTATCCATTGCCTTGTCCTCTAGCCCAAAGTATTAATCACAATTCCTTTTAGAACAACTGCCAAGTTTATCAGTGCTTCTGTTTCAGAGCAGTAGGTCAGCAATCTATAATTCTTCTTCTCCATCCATCAAGCCAAGTGGTTTTGAAGTCAGAGTGGGAAAGTTAGCTGAATTAAATAAGAACAATATGTGAAATACAGCTTTCCTCCCTACAAGCTGACTTTTAGAAACACACCCTAACTACTCTTGTTTATGACTTAAAGATTCAAACAAGACAGGAGTTCAGACATGGCCAGCTGCAGTCAGTTTTTTCCTTTTTTAAAATGTTCCTTTTTTTCACTTAAAAACTGATAACTGTCTTTATATAAAGCTTCTATATATAGCTAGATAGAAAAGAGAATTAAGGAAAGACAGAAGGTTCTCATAAATTGGCCTAGTTCCACTTACCTTGCCAGAAATCACTTCTTTTCTTCATCATGTAGTTTAATCTATATCTAGAGCTAATGCAAAATAAAAGTGTAAGATGCTCAAGATGTCAGGTACTTAACAGTTCAGAGACAGAACTGTTATAAGGAATGAAATGAATAAGATATAATGAAAAAATAACTTCTATATCTTCATTTAAGGTAAGATCTGAATATAAAGTAAGTTTTTAAAAAAAGGTATATATTCCTACAAAATACCAGGTCAGTCTGTTATGAGAAAAGGTTTCACATGAGCACTTCTGAGACACACAGGCAAGACAATGTACAACTCAAAATCCAATTATACAGGGAACTCAAGTTCACATTCGATTTCTCGGCTTGAATGCTCCCAGTGACATAGTCAGACAATAATGTGCAGTCTTTGACCTGCATAACAAATTGGAAGTTCAATTGAAGACTAAGTTGGGTGTCTTTAATAGTGTAACTCAAGCCTAGTGAAATTTAGGCATAACTCATTCAAACAAGAATTATACTCAGAATGGGACACAAAGGATTACCAAGTAACTTATGGCTTTGCCACAGGCCATTTACAAGAGCCTTAACAAGTCACCTCTCCACATGGGTAACTCTCTGTGGGGTGTCCAAAAGTCAAACTGAAACCCTAATTCTCAGTCCTAAGAGGTGCTGAGCTTGAAAGCACTTTTTGCTGCCTTAGAAACAGAGGACACCATTTGCAGTGCAGGAAATTTCAAATCTCCGAACCACCCACTTATCTCCAGCATTTCATAAGAATACAGAAATAGAAGGAAGGGTCAGGTCTAGCAGATCTATGTCATATCCCTTTCATAAACTTGTCAACTCTCTTCATAGAAACAATGAGATTTCTTTCTCATACTTATGCTCCCAGGAGTTCCAGAATCTGTTTTTCCCAAATGATTAGGAACTTTCTTCTCATTATCAATCTACATAGAGGGTAGCTGATGCTTATTTGTTCTTGGTCCAACATGGACCAATAGTTCATGTCCTGTCCCTGTAGAACAGTTCACCTCATTATTTTGTGTAATATCCGGGGCTTGATTCACCTGCCCAATCTTCAGTCATACAACAAATGTATGAAAAGTGAATGTTTTAAAGCTGAAACTGAGTTGAATGTTCTGAATGCCTAGCAATGGCCTGTCCTGTTGCTTCTGAGACAACACCACAGCCCGTTTCAGGCATGTGTTTCTTTGTTCTAAAAGAACTTGACAGTCTTGAAGGACACTTCCAAGAATGAAAGGACCTTCATTACAAACTAAAAATGCTAGTAGGCAGGAGATGTGTTTTCTGGAGGAGGTAACTGGCACCTTTTTTATATTTCCTGACAATCTGACCTTAAATTGAAAAGGACTTGAATTTATACTTAGGAAAAGCTAATGCAAAAGAAAGAATGAAAAAAGTCAGACTTGCATCTTGTTCAGAATAATAATAGCATCTAGCTCTTATGGAATGTTTTTGGGGATTTTTTCTGAAAACTTTTATTGAAATAGCCAGTGCCTTCTCTCCACCTTCCAAAAGCAGAACTTCATCAATCACAGGAAAAAAAGAAATAAGGAAACATGAGATGCCCAAGGATATTCAGTAAATAAGTAGCAGAGCCAGGAAGTTATGGGTTGACCTCAGATGACTTCCAGGTACCCATCACACCACCATATCACTCCCCCTCCATCAAAAGGACAGCAGGAGAAAATACAGTAGAAAGCCTTGTGGGTCAAGATGAAGTCAGGAAGAACACTTTTCAACCACCTTCACAGGCAAAACAGACTCAACTTGGGAAAGATTAATTTAATTTATTGTCAAATAATTGCACAGGGGGATGGGAAATGGGGCTTGCAGTCAGTTCATGTTGCTTTGTCTCTGCCAGTTCTTCTTATTTGCATTCTACTGCTGCTCCAGCATGAGGACCCTCCCACGGGATACAGTCCTTCACAAACTTACCCTTCCCCCAGGTTCCAGTTCAATTACTGCTCCAGTGTGGATTCTTTTGCACAGGGTGCAATCCTTCAGAAACAGGGTGCTCCAGCATGGAACTCCCAGAAGTCACAGCTCCTGACAGAAAAACTGGTCCTGTGTGGTCTCCACACCACAGGCCACAGTTCCTGTCAGGAGTCTTCTCTGTTGTGAGCTCTTCAAAGGCTGCATCTTCTTTAAGGGCACATCCACCTCCTCCAGTGTGGGATCCTTTATGGGCTACAAGTGGATATCTGCTGCACCAAGATCCTTCATGGGCTGCAGAGGGACAACCTGCATCACCATGGCCTTCACCATGGTCTTCAGGGGAATCTCTGCTCCGACACTTGGAGCACCTCCTCCCCTTCCTTCTTCACTGACCTTGGTGTCTTCAGGGACATTTTGTTTCACTCACTCCTGTCTCACAGCTGCTGCACAGCATACTTTTTATCCTTAAAAATGTTATCACAGAGCTACTATCAATGTCACCAGTTGGCTCAGGTTTGGCCAGCAGTGAGTCTATCTTGAAGCCAGCTGGAACTAGCTCTGTCCAACAAGAGGATAGTTGCTGGTGTCTTCTCACAGAAGCCATCCCTGCAGTGCCTCCCTCATCTGGCATTGCCACCAAAACTTTGCCACATAAACCAAGTACACAGGCTTAGAGAAGGAGTCCCAGCCTGAAGTTGACTGAGATGTTACCAAATCTCCCATAAAAAAAGAATTAAATGTGTTTGAACAGTTGCAGCAGTTTTAATTTTAGGTATGAGTTTAAGCTATCACACAGACAGCTCGTAGAAGCATATAGTATGAGGTTGGAAGGGACCTCAAGGATCGTGTGTTCAAATGTTTCCTGGCAAAATCACAGTCTCGACAAGATGGCCAATCACCTTGTCCAGCCAAATCTTAAGTGTCCAATGCTGTGGAAATTTTGGCAGTTATTTTGACACAAATTTGCTTTATCGAGGATTATAGGTTTGTCTGCAGAGGGAAACTCCTTCAAAATATGGTAGACAGTTCACAGTGACCAAGGTACACCTCTCTACCTCCCTATGGTTAAGTCTATGATAAGCCATGAAAGCAAACTCAAAAGATCGTGTAGAAATCTTTGGAACCCTCACACTCCCCAGCTGGCTCTCACGCAGTGACATGACCACAGTGTTGGGCTTAGCACTCAAACACCATTAATGAATTACGATTTCGTGTTTTGCTGCAAAGCAAGGTAATCACTACTGCCACTTCTTTGGACTGATGTCCCATGTAGAGCTTGGAAAGCTAAATCAAAATAATCTATGCTTGAAGCAAAATAGAGTTCATTTATAAGCACTTACACCAGGGTTTATCAGGCTTGATAAATATGTTTATCAAAACCAGTACATATTCCTGTGTAGTCAGTGCCAGAGACACTAAGAGGTCAGGTTTTCCAAGTGTACACACTAACTTCTAGGTATTCCAGGTTCATGGTGTTCTCAGTACCGTTTCATTTGAACAAGATCCACAGTCAAATCAGCAATAGAGCTAAGTTCAGAACAAACACATTTAATTTCTCACATTCCTACTTAAGCCACTGTGGCTTGCTGATCTGTTCAGGTCCACAGTTCCTCTGTTTAGTCCCTGTGAAAAGGGAAATCCATAGTCTGGATTCCTGTGATGACCATTCAGCTTGTTCAACAGCACAATTTCCATTTTGTTTCTGTTTAGTGGTTGTGTTTACTCACCTTGCTCTCCAGCACGTGAGTAACTGACAAAATTACCTGTTCCAACTCAAATTTGTTACACTTAACGCACAATAAAATAATTCAAGTTTCTAATTCACCTCTGAACTTTTCAGAGCTGGACCTCAAAACCCAACAGCCAGCTCTCACATACCACTCATATATTTTCTTCAGTGTAATCAATTTCAACCTCAGCTGTTGTAGCAATAGTCACTTTTTGTCATTTTCTATAAAGTGCAAATGCTACAGGCCCTTCAGACACTGTCTGCTCTACACACATGGTGAACCCACCTTTAAAAATGTTTCTCATAAATCTTTTCTGTCACTTCTGTTTTGCTAACATTAAATGGAAAAGAGGGGGATGGGGAAGAAAAAGATCCTCTAAAAAGCTATTCTGAGTTTTGCTTCATAGCAATATATTATTTTATTTTTTTCTATTTTACTTGATTTTATTTTTAACCATAAGCTATCTTTTTTTACATTGAAAAGCCAAGTTATTATTTCCTGGAGGTTTACACTCAAAACCTCAGATTGTCAGTTCATTTAATGTCACTTTACTTTATGCTTCATGCCAGTTTTAAGGCTCAGCAAGAATTGACAAAGCAATTCTTTCATGGCATCAGCTGACTGGAGTTTTTTTTGACAGCAAGATTTCAAATCAAGGGTTTAATAAACTAGTAGCTCTTCCAGTTAGCAGCGAAATGTTCTTTCAATTCCACCACTTAAAGAACATCAAACAGACCTCAGTCATACAGCAAAGATTATAGCTAAACCAGAAATGCAGGTTATTTGCATGCACAGGATCACCAGGGTTTGACTGTAAGAAAGAGAAAAGATGAAGAAATGTAATTTTGCTTAAAGTAAATGTGTATGTGAATGTGCATGTCTGTAAGCAGACTACACATACAGAGACATAGAAAGGACAAGAGACTGGAGATGACGCATGCAGTGGTTAAATTACTCATTTGTGAGAGTGTTAAGTAGGTGAAAGGCAGTCCCATGAAGCTTGCCTGCTGAGTTAACTGGGAAAAGGTGTTACACTCTCTCAGAATGATGGCATCAACTCCAGACCCTTCAGTGCTGAGGTTAACACTGAATTTCACCAAGCTGCAATCCTTTACACCATGTTCCATTCGTTGACTGACCTATCTGCCATCCCAGCTTCCCATGTCACACTTCTGAGTTTCGCCCAGTGTTCACACACCCGGAGGGAAGGAAATGTAAAAAACTCCACCTGTGAAGCCTAAAGGGACCTTTAAAGCACTCGATGAAAAACATCTTATACGTGTGCCTTTCTCTCCCTGCAGGGGCATGAGGTTGCAGAAATGTAATGAAGAAGGAGGACAAGTGATGGAGAAGAGCAGAAATTCTTGTTGTTAATCCAAAGTCATACTTCTGGGCTCCAGGTGTAAGAAGTCAACACTGATCATGTAACAGTAGAGGGATATACACCTCTGCCTGTTGCAGTTAGATTGAGTTGGTGCTCAAGAGT
This sequence comes from Ceryle rudis, assembly GCA_033439905.1. Taxonomy (NCBI): domain Eukaryota; kingdom Metazoa; phylum Chordata; class Aves; order Coraciiformes; family Cerylidae; genus Ceryle; species Ceryle rudis. The sequence continues at coordinate 6,977 of JAAGNO010024237.1, forward strand.
GTGCCATAAAACTTGCGATACTAGAGGGGTCTGAGGAAGGGGGATTAATAGGATATGCTTATTTGTACCCTTGTTTTGGGAACTACGCTGAAGTCAGGGATGTTTTTAAATTCCTGAGCTGAGTTCACAGAACAAATGTATTGCTACTAAAAATTCCTGGAAAACAGTATTTCTGAGATGTGTTTCGGGTCTCTCTTCCCTGAGCCCTTATTATCTCTTACAGAAGAACTATATAATGATGACCCTTGCACTGAAGTAGCTTTTTCTTCTTTCTGCTCCAAGCTAGCTGGTCCAATCCAGATTAGCATGGTGTCAGCTCCTCTCAGTGAGAAATTTTAACTCCTTACACCACTACCTCTCCATTTCTGCTCCATCTTGCAACTTATCCAAGCTGTGTTCAACCACCTTTGCTTAGGAGGAATAAGTTTCTTGGAAGCAAACACCTTAATTGCTGTTACTTAACCGAACCTACAAGCCTATCCACATAAAAATGCTCACCAAAATTAAGCTGAATTAGCTTTTTTAAGTGGATTAATTAAACTACTTTAAACTCCTATGTGGACACCCTTGTTCAAAATTAAAGAGGCTTAATCTAATTTAGCTGAATTAACTTTCAAAGTAAATTAAGCCAAATTGTATTATAGCCATTCCAGTCCACACAGGGATTTAAATTCATGTGTTGAGGGCTCTAGTCACATTAACTGAGCAAACAGCTCTAATGGGTTGTTGCCATCTCTCTTTTATGACCGTCATGTTTTTATGACCATCATTCCTGCACTGGCAGAGAGGTTGGACTCGATGATCTCCAGAGGTGCCTTCCAACCCCTACCGTTCTATGATTTTATGTTACCAGAGGTTACAAGTCCTACTGTCAAAGTCAGCAGAACAGAAGTTATGACTGAACTTATCCACTGAAGTTCAGTCAGGTACCTCTGAAACTTTTCTTCATTAGCAAGTAATATGCCAGACTACAAACTAAACAATTTTGACAGCTGGACACACATTCTCCTAGCTCTGATAGAAAGGTAATTACATCTGACAAGGGAGCGGGATGGAGAGCCAAAGTGGTAGCATCTTAGATCACCCCTACGTTTGCCAAAACTAAACCCCGAGAATGCCTGAACACCTCAGAATAACTCTCCAGAGAGTTCTCATACAGTAAAACAATGAGAGGAAGTGACAGAAATATTTTACCCTTTGTTTATGTAAGTTTACTTCTCTTTAGGAATGTTTTCTTAGAATGTCCTTGTGACCATAATCAAATCAATGCCTATTAAAAACAAAAAATGTTAACAAAAATGTAAACAAAGCAAACAGTTGAATTAACCAATTTGTTTTACATAGTCTAGAATACAAATTCTAAACTCTTTTTGACCTAATTAGTGATTAAGATGTACACTTATCTATCTTGTTCCTTGTCTTCAGAAAATCCCCCCTTGCTCAGCCTGTGTAGCTCTTTCCTGTGCACATCCATTTCATCTATCTCCTTGATATTTCAGCTTGCCTGAAATAAGAGTAGTTTATCCATCTTCTAAGGTGACTTCACCAAAGAGGGAAGGAGTAGGAGCAGCCAGCACCATACCCAACCAGAAAGCTGAACTGGACTGGAATGTACAGGGCTTGTGGAGATGGAAAAAAAAAGCCATTTAGATACATTTTGTAGAATATTTATATCTAATTATTAGTCATCCATTTTAGTTTTAATTACCTGGTTCAGATTCTGGCCTTCATAGACCAGGTTACAGTTAGTTTTAAATTGGCCCTTTACCAAAAAACTCTCTTTGATAGATTGAAGGTCTATTTTGTAGAAAAGGTTGCTCAAAGCCCTGTCCAGCCTGACCTTGAACACTTCCAATGATGGGGCATCCACCACTTCATTGGACAACCTGTTCCAGTGTTTGGCCACCCTCATAGCAAAAAAATGTTTGCTGATGTTCAGAGGAACCTCCTGTGTTTCAGTTTGCACCCATGGCCTCTGATCCCATCACAGGACACCACTGAAAAGAGCCTGGGTCTGTCCTCTTCGCACCATCTGTTCAGGTATTTATATATGTTAACAAGATCCCCCCTGAGCCTTCTCTTCTCTAGACTTATCTCAAAACCTTTCCAGGGGAGTATGATAACATTTAAACAACCTGAACCATGAAAAGTCAGATCCATGCTTGATCTTGAACTGAGTCATTTCAGAGATGGCTACTAAAATCAATAGAACTGTTTTTAGAAAAATAACTTTGGTAGTAGAAGGAAAGGTCAAGGAAATTAATTTTCAGGGTGGAATTAATTCCTTTTTATCTTTGCTGTCAGAAAGCAATGCTTAGGCCAATAGATTCAGATAAGTGTCTCCAGAAAGCTTTTTGCCCCATCCTAAAAAGGCTGTCTGTGATAGCTAGATGATACCCATCTCTTTCTCCTGATATGAAGCATACCTAAACCATTAGCTTAGGTTAGACTTTTAACTTCTCCTTGGTTGCTACTACATAATGGCCCATCAGGAGGGAATTATTTGGCTTGCCAGTTCATATTGGGTTGATGTTCCAAACAATTACTACAAAAATTGGAATAAAAAATCTCTTCTGGGTAGGACTTCCAGCTGTGAATGATCTAGGACACATACTCGGTAATGAACAACAGGTTTCCTTGCTCCTGTAAAACCCAGGAAGGATACCACTTTTTTTTTCACTTTTTCTTTTTTTTTTCATTAACCTCTTAGCCTCTCCTCTGTTAGCAAATCACTTACCTATTAACATCTGAAACACACTCTTTTAACAACATTTAGCTGTCATCTGTAACATAAACTGAAACTATCACCAGCAAAAGTATCATTCAAATGCTCTGTGATTGCAGCTCATTATATATTGTGCAGTGTTGTTTCTGTTTCCTGTCTGAATAATTTATGTACCTAACCAACAGCTCCCAAAGGGCAGATTTTGCAATGAGATAGATCTTTTCAAAACTCACAAGCCCTGAGTATTAGACCACTGCACGTTGAACCTCATTTTTGCTGTTTGTTCCAATAAATAAGGATTCAAGTTCTTGTGACAAAAGGTGCAAAGAGGAGATGACTGTACTTAGGTTAAATTTATGAGGTTTTTAATTCAAATAAATATTTTGAAGGGAGAAAGAAGAGAATTGTTTCTTTCTAAACACCAATGACAAAGGCATAGAAAGGAAAAGCAAAACCAAAACCCAGTTAGAAAAAAGTGTAATTCAATTGCTGCTCAAATTCTTGACAACTTTATATGTCCTTCAGTAAGCAAAACATTGCACAATATGTAGTTGTGAGGAAAGAAATTAACAGTTCTTTTCTCCTACACTGTAAATTGGAACCATTTTTCCCCCAGTCTGTTTGAACTCGGTTTCATTGCATCACAGGTTGACTTAAGAAGTGATCTGAAACCCATTTATATCATCAAGGGTAAGATTTGCATCTCCTAACTAACAGGTAGAAGTTAGACACCTATTCTAAGCTAGTTACCCTAGGCTTCCGTCAGAGTCAACGGTGGGAAGCCTTCTGAGGCAGATTCATTCTATTTATCTTAGGATACATGGATCACCTTAAGAGGAGCTTGTTGCTCTTCACTGACTACAAATGGAGCCATAGGGTGGCAGATTCAGGTTTAAACAGATAGCTTGCAGACATTTAAGTTAGGGCACATGCATTTCACCCTGGGAAGCTTATATGTTACTTCTCTGAGCTGAAGAGCTGATCTCGTATAACTCCAGCAGCTCCAATTACTCCTTACATGTTTTACAAGCAAAACATCTTCTAGGACCAAGAATTAAGCTTGATTTCTGTCTTTGTCTACCTTCATCTTGTTTTCCCTATTCACTCACCCTTCTGTACACAATCTTGTACTTTCTCCTACTTCTGGGAGTTGGGGCAACCTGTTGCTTGTGCTGATTGGACAACAGACTGCTTTCAAATTGGGATAAGAAGTGATTTAAACTCTCTTTCCCATAGTAAGGACACTGTTGGTTATCCTTCCTTTCCCCATCTGCCAGCTTCCACAAACCTTGTGAGTAACATCATGCCTTTGAGACATCTGTCCTCAGCCACTGTATTTGAAAATTATTTGAGGGAGAAAGAAGAGGGGGCAAACATACTGATGGGCAGGACATACTCAATTAAAATTAGACTAATCATATGCTTCCTTACCACTAAGAAACCTGGTAAAATTTCTATTACAGACCTACTTAGAGAGGCAGGGAAGACCTGGTTTTGGTACAGTTCCTCTCTGCTACAACTCCTCTCTTTACATGGAGGATATAAGCTACACCAACAAAAATGCAGTGTTAGAGAGTATTTATTTTTCTGGGTGTACTGGTAAAATGGCTCTCCCAGTTCTTCCAGTTTCCTCGTCAGTCCTATTCTGTGGGACTGTTACCTTAGCATATTAACTTTTTACCTACTGGGCTTTTTTTTTTTTTTTTTCTTTCCCTAGGAATGCCTTACTTTGTTATGCCCTGAAACAGAAAGCATTAACAGCCTTTTAGAGAGTGACAACACATGGTAGAGGTAGCTACCTGCTCTGTTTTCCATAAAACGGGTGTTAATAGGCTCTAGAGGGGTCCCTTAGTAAAGAAACAGAGGAGTTCAAGCATTTATTGACTGGCTTCTATCTCGTAGAAATATTCAAAGTGAAACACAGGAGATGTGGAGAAAAGCCACACAAATGAGAAGCCACTAATGAAGTGTTTTTACAGTTGGAGTTTGATGTGTGAGCTTGTAAAAGCTGATTAACTATTATTCTGTTTTCATCTAACTCGTCTGATAATTTGTTGGTTAAATGGTTCAGCTGAGAAACCAGTGAGTGTCCTTGGAAACATGCTGGTGCAAGAGTTAAAGCCTCGAATCCACATGGAGGGGGCAGGTTTATGTTGTGGATCCATGATACACTTCTCTTTTAATAGGTGAAAGAAGTGGCTGAGGAGTCATATTTGTTCTTCTAGGGTTTTTCTTGAGCCAATTCTGGTCATTAAAATTGAAATCCTCTTTAGTTTTTTTGTTTGGTTATTTCATCGTAAAGGGAATTATTATCCTATTTTTCTTCTTTCTTTCTTGAATTAATCTTTCTCTCTTTTTCTCTTTCTTTTTATTTATCTTTCTCCATCTCTTTCTTTTTCTTCCACATTCATTAAGGGACTCTGTTTAAAAGAGAATATTCTGGGCTTGATTAACAATAAATTCACAACAGTTAACTATCACATTAAAGCAGTAACAATATAATAGAGGAGACTTGAAAAAGCAGGTTGGAAAAGCTGCAAACCTCACTTTTCAAAAGAAAATGACTGTAAATCTGTAGTAGGGGATATACACGAGAAGATGTGGAAATTTGTGTTTATTATGTTTTTATGCTTTGTTTTTCAAAAAAGCCTTCCTGTGTTTCCACTTCTGAATTCAAATCTAGCCAATTTTATGATTATAAAATCTGTTGGCTAACATAAGAACTAGGAATTTTATGGCCTTACTGCAGATGTGTATCTCCAGACCAACAGGTCCCTGCAGATCCTACTGATTTTAGTCTGATGATGGTCTTGACTGTCAGTAAAACTGAGTTAGATCTTGGTGGTAAACTTTTACTGTGCTTAAAGTACTAATAAACAACAAGTCACAAAAAGGACTCAGCAGATGGATTGGGTGTAATAAGCTCATCTCTAAAAAACTGAATAAATCAGACTCTTAAAAGACAGGCTGACTGAAAATCCTGCTTCAAAAAAATAAGTTGGGTGTCTGTTCAGAAAACAAAATATAAGTTGTACCAAAAACCTCTCCCACAATAATTTGATTCAGAAAATGCCTATGGGGTCATGCGGGGGGTTGCAGCTTCCACTTTTTATAACTTCCTCCAGCACGTTAAATCTCTCATGTTGTTCTAAGATGTAAGACCCTGGGACATATTCACTGCTCCTTATTTTGAGAGAAGACCCTGTCTACCACAGGTCGCACAGACCACAAAAGCATCCAAAATACTATGAGGCACTACAACAAAATAAGTCAAAAGAAGGTCATCTTCATCCTGCTTTTGACTACTAGTCTAAAAATTAGCTTTATTCCTTTTTTTTTTAATTTCCAGCAAGTTCTATTAAGAAAAAAAATCCCTGAAATAACACACAGCCATAGATACGATAACCATGTTAACTTACTTTTTCAGTTGTAACTCATAAAAGGGGGGCTTAGAAGAGTTAAAGTCACAGGTCTTGAGTTTTACTCTACTTTTTTGCAAACAATCTTATTGAAAAAGAAAGTGAAAAACACAAAAATAACAAAATAATGGAAAACTTTGTAATGGGTCTCTGGAGGATTGTAGTTCAATCTCCTACTCATATCAGAGTGAACGACAACATTATATCAGGTTGCTCAAGATCTTGTCCAGTTTGTTATGGAGTATCTTTAAGGATGAAGATTCCACTGCCTTTCTGGACCCAAGTTGCCATATCTGATAATTCCCTTTTTTTTTTTTTTCGGTTGGTTGGTTGGTTTGGGTTGGTTTGGTTTTTTGTTTGTTTGGTTGGGGTTTTGGGGTTTTTTTTTTGTTTGTTTTGGTTTGTTTGTTTGTTTGATTAATTTGGGGTTT
>JAAGNO010024237.1:13651-53511 GCA_033439905.1 Ceryle rudis
AATTATAATTTCATTTATTGTAATTTTAATCTTTGATCTTGTCTTTGGGCACCTCTGATAGGAATCTGTCTCTGTCTTCTCTGCAAACTCCCATTAGGTAGCTGAAGACAGAAATTAGACTGTTCCTTTTCCTTTTCTTTTCAAGGTGGAACAGACCTTGTTCCTTCAGCCTTGCACAAAATGTCCTTCAGTCTCCAACTACCTTAAAGGCCTCCATGGGATGAGCTCCAGTTTCACAATATAGGGCTTCCTGTAAGCCAAAATGAAGGGAATAATCACCTCAATCAATCTGCTGCTACATTTTTTTTTAATGCACCCAGTATGAGGTTGGCCTTCATCATTGTGAGGGTACACTGCTTACTCATCTTTACCTTGTTGACCATCAAGCACCCTCTACCACAGAACTTTTACCTAGCCATTAAATTCCCAGCCCATGAAGTTTCATGAAATCTCTCTATCCTGGATGCAGACTTTTGAGTTTGCCCTTGTTGAATTTCTTGAAGTTCTTGCCAGCTCATCTCTCCATCTTAATCCTTCTCTATGCCAGTCCTGCTCTCCAGTATCCACATATATACTGAAGAATCACATCCTTTTCTGGTGTACAAGAATTGGAAAAAATGTCAAGAATTGCAAGCACCCCAGAGGAAAAAATAGCACACACATATATTTTGAGGTCCAGAGATAATGAATCAAAGTGTGGGACAACTGAGCCAGCAAAGAAAGACATAACAAGACTGACTGTAAGTTAAAGACATACAAATTAAAATCAAAAAGCGGTCATGATTTTTTGAATACTGAAATAAACAACCAGGACAACTGATGGAGTCTCCAATTTTGATGTCTTCAGATTAGGTCAAATTGTCTCTCAATATGAACTACTTTAGCCAAACACAAATTACTGGTCTTGACACAGAGAATAGTGGACGAAATGCAGTGGCCTGTAGTATGCAGGATGAGAAACTGAATTATCTAATGGACTCTCCCAGGTTGAAGCTTTTGAATTTATGAATAATGTCTGGGACAGATTTGTTGCTGAAATGATACAGATGTCTATAACGATCCCTGCTCATTCTATTGTGTAGCTGCTCTTCTTGCCAAATGTAACCACGTAATGTTTCCAGAAAAATGGTCACTGAGGCACATATAATTCCAGGAATGCTTTGTTCTGACAGGATTGATAATATAAACATTGCAGAAAATCCAATAATATGGATGTGGATACATGCAGGGTAGATAGATAGATAGATATTACACTTCACTTATACTTTTATTTACTATATACACATAGGCCATATAAAACTTATATACATAAAACATATAAAATGAAACAAGGATTTCAAGTGAAAAAAGCCCTCTAAGTTAACAATTACTTCAACCACTAATTCCTATGCACTACATGGGTACTTTGTGTTATCAGCTGGGAGAGATACTCATTATCCAAGGCAGCATTCACCTCAATTTATGACCACCAGTTCTCATCCTTCCATCCATGCATCTCTGTACAGAGCTAGGCCTGCTACAACCAACAGGTCTTTCTTTGAGGATCTGCTCCCCAGCCAGTCAGACCACAGCCCGCGTGGATGCAGAGAGTTAACTCACACTACAGAAGACAAGAATTGCCCTTGCTGGATGGCATGAGATTGCTGTGGGGCTATTTTTCTGGCTTGCCTAGATCCCTCTGGATAGCAGCCCTGCCCTCTAGCATATCTGATCTCCTCAGTGTGGTGTCATCCACAGACTTGATGACAATATGTTGTGTCTTCTTCAGGTCATGGAAAAGTATCCCTGGATAGATCTCCAGGTAGAGTACAAACTATTCAGCACTGCATTTTCAGCCTCATCTAGCCAGTTTCTCACCCATCTAATCATCCACTCATAATATGGTCCAGAACCATATAATACCCTATGGTGAATTTTCACATCCAACCCAATATTTAGTATTTTACCTGAAGAGTAGGTGTCAGGAATGAAAAGCAATCGATTTTTACAGTTCTTAAACTTTTCCCCTTCATGGTACAAATTATTTTTCTTAAGACATATCTACATGAAATATTGCTCCTATTGCAAACAAAAGCTATTTTCACAGTCCAAATACATTGTTCTATTTTTAGTCTGAGATCCTTCTAGCAGAAGACCAAGGTTTTCACCCAATATTGCCACAGAGCCTTAAAATTTATCAGGATGATATTAGAGAATTGTTGCCTTGGTATTATCGTGTTCTGCAAAAGAAATTCAATACCTGTAAAAAACCGAAGAGCCAGCCACTCGCACCATGCGTTTGTGAGGGTTAGAAGCTATGTTCTAAATATCATTTAGAAAGATGTGCAAAATCTTCATTGATTCCTGCTTTTACAGTGTTTAATTAAAAACGCAAAGTTCCTGAAACATGCACCATCACCAGATAATCAAGAGTGAGAAAGAGAGAGAGAGGGAGAGAGAAAAAGCTGGCTCCATGCGGGGCCTTTTTGCTTACAGCTATGAGACAGTACTACACTTTCTCCTAATAACCTTGACCTGCTTTTCCTGGCTCAGCAGTAGCATCTGTGTCACATCGGCTTAGCATCTGTTTATCAATCTAACAGCACAAACCTGATTCCTGCTCCTATTCTGTTTAGTGCTTACAATATTAAAAAGACTGAATTAAACCATCAAAATCCAGGAAGCAAATGACTTAGAGGTGGGAAAAGCTCTATGGAAAGAAAAGAAAGAAAAAAAAAAGAATCAGGGAAGAGGGAAACCATATGTAGGAGCTCTATTTATTTATTCTTGATAGATTTAAAGGAGAAATTTGTAATGAATTATCACTATTAAAATCTCTTGTGCAGAATTCAGGGCCACAAGCTTTCAAAATAGAGAAGGTAGGAGTGATCTCAGACTTCTCCATGGATCTTAAGAAAATACGAGGCAAGTGCAATAAGGTAATAAATTATGTTTTGCCTGCAGTTTCTGCCTCCAGGTGAAAGAGGGAAACACCAGTGAATAGGATTTGGTGCAGATCTTTAATAAGCATGGTGAAAGATGCCGGGAACTCCCCAGGCTTGTCCCTGTGGTTTAGTTTTTCCCTTATACTACCACTGCTATACACTTTCCAGTTTTGAGATGCTTCTGAGCATAAGGAGTCTTTACTTTGAGGCATTTTTTCCTGAGAAGATGCAGATTACACCTGCACACTTAAACTATTCAGAAGTCCCACGTTGCAGGACAGTTTCTGCTGCTTGGAAAGGCATACCTCCATTCCCAGTCACCCCACACAAAACTGCTCCTGATTTCAGAGTTATTTCAGAAGGAAGGAGAGTTTCCAGCTGGGCAGTTAATTTCCACAAGGTAGGCACAGGGGGCCAAAACTGAGGTGTCAAATAGGCCAATGTTATTATTTATTGTTTATTGTTGCCATGTTCAGATCTGAAAGAAATCAGAGCCCCACTGTACACAGCTTAGTGTTTAGCTTCCAGTACCCACCTACACAGAAACTAAGACAACAAGAAAAGGAAGAAAAAAACTGGAAAAAATCTCTGATCTGCTGGAAACTGCTTCATAAGTCTGAAGTATTGAAGTCTTGAGTAAAGGTCTCATGAGTACCCAGTGTTTAAGCTGTAAGAGAGAATGGCAAACCAGACATATTCCAAATTAATAAAACCACACACTGTCTGCAGTATCAACACAAATAGCCAGGGATAATTTGCCTCCTATTCAAAAGAAAGAGTTTTTTTCCAGAATCACAGAGATCACTGAGCCCATTAAAGCTGCACCGGAAAATTTATTGGGTACTGATTTGGACAGGCATTACATTCAGAGATGTATTGAGCCTCCATCTACTGAAGCATCCTAAATCATTCGCTGGAGATCTCCCATAGTTGCTTGCCCTGAGAACTCTGAGATCAAAGGCCGAAATCTGACAGTGGTGTGGCTGAACGCCAGTGGCATGTAAGAAGTCCTTTTACAATAACATATTAACACATCATTGCTTATCTTTCCTTTAAAATGCATTTGAAGGAGACTTTGGACTACATCTACAGTAATGCAAGTCAAGCTGCTTCAACAGATTTTAGCCCTATGTCCATGATTCGGTCACTGTAAAAAGGAAGGAAAAAAAAATAGATGGAAAGAAGGGACTCATTGAAGCTATACAAACTACCAGCTATCAAAACCATATGACTAGATCTCAGTGTGAGGTAAATACATGATTTACAGGCTAATTCACTGTTCAGGCCACCTCCAGTGAACTTAGATTAGTCAAGAGATGAGTTTGAAAGAGAAAACATATGTAGAAAATTGCTGAGCCTCCAAAGAACATTTCTTCCACAGGGAAGCAAAGGATAAAATTATAGACTATGTATCTGTGAGAGCAGACAGCTAACTTGCAGCTATTCCAGAGCTCCTCCTAACATAACAGTGCACATGGTTTGGTTATCATATGAATGTGAAATCTGAGTCCCTTTTACCTTTTCATTTTTAACAGCTTTTTACTCTCTCCATTTTACTCCACCTTTTGTCTGCAAGCAGTGCCAGGAACTCATAGGAAAACTCACCCAATGACATTGAGTTTGTAGGTTTTCACCTGTATTTTTACACAGAAGAGTTTTATTGCCCTAGGATTACTTAGAATCTTTCCCTATCTCATTTTTACAAAGGCTGGGCTTGATTTGCATCAGTAGCTGTCCAGACTTCACTTTAGGATCCCTTATGCCTCAGGCTGAAAGTGCAGGAGGTGAACAGCATGTTGGGTTTGAGATCTGTTTTTTATGGAAACCTGGGCTCCATCACCACAGGATTACATTTATGTATAAAATAGGATATAGTTTTAAGAACATGATAACTGATCTCAAGAATAGAGCTAACTTTTATCCAGGAGGATTTTTTTAGTGGCCAAGAGGAAGATAAACCAAAAGTAAAATCAGCAGGAAGAAGATTTGGAAAAGACTGGCTTGAAGTATACAGAACTTCATTCCACTGCTAATAAACTCAAGAGTTTAGACAAAGTGTGTGACAATATAAAAAGCCAGTCTTTTTCTTTTTTTTTTTTTTTTTTTTTTTTATCTGTAGAAGAAATCTAGATAAAGTGCCAACAGCTCCCACCGAGCTACAGCACTGTCATATAACTGAAATTTAGAAGCTAGTTGTCACAAATACTGTATTAAAGACTCTGGTTGTAACCTGCTTAGGAAGAAACAAATGAACAAGAGAAGGAATGATGGGTAACACAGAGTGGTAACTTTCTTACTTTCTTGACGGCTTTCTTACTATTTCTAAGTGCATAAGGAGGTGAGGTTCACACAACAGTCCCTTATGTCTCATCAGCCCATTAGTCTCCATCTCTACCAATAGCTTATGAAATTCTTAGCTAAGTTAAATCTATTTTAATGAAGAGGTAGCAAGAGGACAAAAAGAAGAGGAAAGCCTCTCTCCACGTGTCTTTGAAGACAGTCACTTCAAATATGCCCAGATCAATCCAAATTCATCAAGTACTGACTGAGGAGCTAGACAAGCTGAAGAATAACTAGGATCAGGTACTGGGACAGAGATGGGATTGATATGTGGGAGGACAGTGTCCTGGGGAGGAACCAGAAAAATTACCATGGGGCCACATGGAAGGTGGGACCATAGTCTTGGAGATATAGGCATATATGGTATGGGTTTCATTGGTTCCATTCCCTTTAGAGCAGTTTGGTTTTGATATTACTGAAAGTTTAGAAATTTAGGATCACAATTTACTATTTATCATGCTAATGTGTTACATCTGCATATGTATATCTGCTGTCTTGAAAAGTCTGGATGAGGTATTTGAGAAAGCAGGAGATGTCACAGATCACTAAATCAAACAGTCTGACTTACTCCCTGAGCAACTATCCATAATAATTAAAAAGAAAAAAGAAAAAAAAAAAAGAAAGAAAATATCTTTTTAATGGGGGACTTCAATTTGGGAGACATATGCAGCTAGCAGTAAACTTCTCTTCAAATTTAAGAAAAATATAAAGATGAATTAATTATGGGCTGGCAGTTGGTGCTAGCCTAGGGACCAACTGTTATTATTAGATTTCACTCCATACAGACAGAGGACAGGACAAACCAATAATAAACAATGTTGACTCTCCAAAATAATTCATTTCTCAAAACTGGGAAATGAGAATGAAATCTAGTAAGTAGGGGTGGGGGGAAAACAGGAAAAATGACAATGAACATCGGGATTTTTTTAAAAGGAGTTTATGAAGCTATGAGTCCAATTTTGAGTAAAACTTTGTTCAAAGGCAAAGGAAACACACTAATTAGAAATAAGAATGCAACATGTGACAAGTGGAAATAAAGGGACCTTGACACACACAGCAATATAAATTAAACATTATAAAGTGTAGAAAATTGATAAGGGAAGCTAAAGACATCAAAGAAAATCCCATGGTTAGTAGGATTAATGACAACGAACTTAATTTTTAGCAATAATTAGGAACAAACTAAATCCTACAAATAGCATAAGACCATTTAGTAATGGAAACTGCAAAACTGTTTAAACTGTACAGTGTAGGGTCAGGTCTCCATACGTTTCTGTTTATCTAATAAGACTTGAACAATTTGTGTCTTCAAAGAACTTATACACTGAGGAGTGCTCTATATCCTGTAATTTTAAAAGTCATTATTAAATTAGTCTTATGGCAACTTTTCTAGTATTTTTTCTGGGGTCAACTTCAAAGTAATCAGTCTATCCTTCTTGTCAGTTCATTTATCTCTGTTTTTAAATTCACTGGTATGACACCAGCATATTTTCCTTTTCTATAATTTCTTTGTTATGCTAAGATTATTAAAAATTAGCATCAGCAATTGACTGTATGATTCTGTGATGAGATTACTAGTCCATTCGATAGACTGTGTAGGTAACCTAATATATCCGAAGGCATTTAAAATTACTATCACATATTCTAAAACACTCAAAAAATAAAACCCCAAAAAAAACCCAAACAAACCTCTGAATTTTAAGGAAATTCCATAAAAAGAAAGCAACCATTGAATGGAACAAAAAATGGACAATAAATATTAAAAAGATCACAGAATAACAGGGTTTGTAAGGGACCTCTGAAGATCATCTCATCCAACCCTTCTGCCAAAGAAGCATGGTCACCTAGAGCAGGTTGCCCAGAATCACATCCAGGTGGGTTTTGAAAGTCTCAAGAGAAGAAGACTACACTCTGGGCAGACTGTTACAGGGTTTCATCACCCACCAGACAGGCTTCATAGAAGAACAAGCACTGACTATAATTTGTTTCAAATTAATTTCATGGGGAACAAAATTGATTATTCAACCATTTCATGGTCTGAAAACAAATATAAAATCAATGACAGTAAAATACATTAAAATTAACAACAGGGGTAGAAAGGCATAAAGTGACAGCACCAAGACAACCAGACAGAGCAACCTGAATATCTTGATAAATCAAATTTAAAAAAAGATATGTCAACATTGTTGCAAGAAAACATGCAAACAAGGAATGAGGTCATTTCCACAGTGGTGTTTATATCCTGGCAAGTAGTTACTGTGAAAAGGACCTAGAATGATGCTGAAATAAGAAAAAGAGCTTTGCAAAAAGCTTGGGCACACAGAAGTTATTGGTCACCATAAAGTGAGAAAGGGTTTAATGCAATAGTCTGTGAAATACCAAAGCTTAGTGGTAATTAGAGGCTGCTTTTGAAACCTTGCAAAAGAAGACCCTTTTTTACCCCAACAGAGATTCAACATCATTTTTCTTTCTTCTTGCAGAATCACAGAATGGTGGGAGTTGGAAGGGACCTCTGGGGATCATCTCGTCCAACCAAAAAACAAAAACCTATGAAGAAAGAAAGGCACAGATGAGTGGCTTTGTATTGATTTTTGAACTGGCATCACCATATTTTGTTTAGGGTAATGCACTAAGCAAAACATTAACTTCCAAGGATAGCTTCAGAATTCATAACACTGTCTTCCAGTCTAATTTGTGTCTGGTCCAAGAACAGGATAGTTTTATAAAATCTTTTTCCTGAATCCATGTTTGAATAGTCTCAAATGCCTCATGTCACCAAGGACCTGACCTACTCATGACATCCCCAAAGCTACTCCAATTTGCACCATTATACTTGTACAACAAGGAGCTTGTTCTAATGACGAGGAAAGTGTGGTTTGAAGGAATGTCTCAGATAGTGTTATTTTACTTATGGTCTTAGCACCGAAGAGTAGTTTTTTACAGGAACTACTAAGTTTGCTCTTCACCATCTGGAGATTCACCCACGCAGAAGAAATTCCCAAGGGGATTGTTAAACTGGTTTTCCAACTGCAGAACAACCTTAGCAAAAAACAGTATCTGGGCAACATATCCTGTCAGGGACCTATGCTCACTGAGCCTAATAAGCATAGCTCCCTATTATTCTTAGTTCATTTTCTTCTGTCACTTGAGATCACAGGAGGAAAAAAAAAAAAAATCAAACAAGCAGATAGAGAGGAGAAAGGATGACAGAAATCATGCAGTAAAAAACAACAGTATTTTCAGAAACTGTAAATTTAAGCTGGCATAACCTTCCTTCAGAACACACAACAGCTCCATTTTCTAAAAGACCTGTGACTTTATCCTAGAGCCTCTAATGTTCATGACAGTGTTGTATCATCTCCCACTTGGCAAACTGCAGCACACTGCAGATATTGTGAATGGTTCTTAGAGTTTTCATGCCTGAGATTGATTTCAGTTCCTGTTCATCTTTTCTTGCATTTCCAGTCACCTGTTCTCATCCATTAGAAAGAACACAGAATCCCAGAATTTCCTTGACTGGAAAAGACCTTTAAGATCATCTAGTCCAATCATTAACCTAACACTGAGAAGACCTTAACTAAACCATATTCCTCAGGACTACATCTATGTGACTTTTTAATACCTCCAGGGATGGGGACTCAACCACATCCCTGGGCAAGCTGTTCTAGTGCCTTACAACCTGTTTGGTAAAGAAATTTTCCTCATATCTAATCTAAACTTCTCTTGGCACAACTTAAGGCCATCTACTCTTGTTCTATCACTTGTTACTTGGGAGAACAGACCGGCCCCCACCTCACTACAACTTTCTTTCAGGTAATTGTAGAAACTGATAAGGTCTCCCTTCAGCCTCCTTTTCTCCAAGCTAAACAACCCCAACTCTCTCAGCTTCTCCTCATAAGACATGGGCTCCAGGCCTTTCACCAGCTTTGTTGCCCTTCTTTGGACACACGTTAGTGCCTCGGTGTCCTTCCTGTAGTGAGGGCCCCAAAACTGAACACAGTACTCGAGATGCAGCCTCACTAATGCCAAGTACAGGCACAGTAGAATCACTTCCTAGTCCTTCTGGATACCCCATTCCTGATAGGGGCCAGAATGCCGTTGGCCTTCTTGACCACCTGGTCAGGCTGCTGCAGCATGTTCAGATGACTATCAATCAACATCCCCAGGTCCCTCTCTGCTGAGCAGCTCTCCAGCCACTCCTCCCCAAGGCTATAGTGCTGCTGGGGGTTGTTGTAACCAAAGTGCAGAACCCAGCATTTGGCGTTATTGAATTTCATACCATTTTCCTTGGCCCATCGATCTAGGCTATCTAGATCCCTCTGCAGAGCCTCCTTACCCTTGGGCAGATCAACACTTCCATACAGCTTGGTGTCATCTGCAAACTTACTGAGGATGCACTCTATTCCCTCATCCAGATCATCAATAAAAGTATTAAACAGAACTGTCCCAAGTACCAGGCCCTGGAGGATGCCACTCATGACCAGCCACCAACTGGATTTAACTCCATTTACTATCACTTTTCAGGCCTGGCCATCAAGCCACTTTTTTAACCAGTGAACACTCCATCTCAAAGAGATTTTGGAGAACCACCCGGTCTCATCATCTTACTTCTGATTCACAAGAAGTCAGTGGACTGAGGAAATTAATTTCTTAAATTTTTGTTCTACATAGCTCCATCTGATCTTTAGCAAGTATGGATTTGTAACAGTAGTCTGCAGTACTTGTGGATCAGTGCACAATGAACCCAGCTTGAGTATGTCACACTTCATGCTTGGCTCCAGCCACTTTAGTACTTCTAACATGATGGAGAGTTTTGGGGAGCTACTTACACATCCCAAGCTCTAGAAAAGCATCTTTCCTACCTTATCTCTTTATGTGGAAAAATCTGTTTGTTCAAAGAGCTTGCTTCTCAGTGTCTTTTCCAGTCTCCTTTTGATGAACAACTCTTAATTTACTCTTTCCTTCCCACAAAGGAATTTTTCCAGGTAATTATATTCCAATCATCACAGGTATCTCTCACTACTGTTCATTAGGAATATATTTATCTGCTCGAAAACGTAATCCAAGATTTACTTTACCCATCATCTACTCTTTCTGTTTGTTACCTGACACCTTCCCAGCTCTCAAACATCCTCAGCCATTCTCCACACCTTCGGTTAACATATGGCTGTTAGCATTTCATCCCCTGTCCATGAACCTGCTGCACTGTTTTTTAACTAGTTCTTCTGCCTGACTCCCTTAAATTCATTCAGATTATATCTACAGTGTAATATCAAAAAAGTGAAAAAAACATATCTAAGTGTCACCTTGACTGACTTTTGTACCTTGAGCTTGATTTCAACAACCTTACCAGTCTTCCAGCACTCTATCAACAAATTCCTTTCGTTTTTCCATCAGCCT
This sequence comes from Ceryle rudis, assembly GCA_033439905.1. NCBI lineage: Eukaryota > Metazoa > Chordata > Aves > Coraciiformes > Cerylidae > Ceryle > Ceryle rudis. Next base: position 24,316 of record JAAGNO010024237.1, read on the forward strand.
TTTCACTGTGAAAAATTCTTAAATGTTTCTAATGTCCTGTGATATCTGTACCTTCTATTATCTCTTTTCAGTATGATTAGATAAGCTTGTGCATTTTTTTTAATATAATTATTACTGGTTTTTGTTATTTCTAACATGAGAATAACATGTACAATAATAGTCTTATTTTTTTTTACTCTTTTTGCTTTTAATAACCCCATACCTGGGAAATACCTGGGCTTTTGTTTTTTCCTCTAATGGGGTATTTATTCCTCTGAGACACTGGTCAGATAGAGGAATACTTACGTGGTAATAAAAAACTTTAACAGAAAGGTTTTTGATCTAATAGTCTCAGGTATTTCAACACATCGTTTTTTTGTCATGTGTCGTGCTGAATTACATGGTGGCCTGCATTTGACAGCAGCCCATAATGTGACCTGTGTAATATAGTTTGAAACAATGTGGTGGGAGGGGGGCTTAAAGGGAAAAAAACCTCCTTTGTGCTGGATAAAAGCTGTGGATTCAGAAAGAAAGCAACTTCAAACTGTCAGGGAAATGGAAAAGATTAAACAATAGTGCAACAAGGAGCCTACAAAGAAATCTTCAGTAGTAGATTAAATGATACTTGTAATACATTACATTAATATCAGTACCTTTCATTAATATTTTTCCATTTTATAGCACAGATAATTTTTTGTCTGAGTCATCAAATCATTACTAAACTTGAATTTGTCAATTTATGCTTGGTAAATTATAAATGGTTTATAATTAAATACAAATACAGAAAGGTAAATAAACATTCACAGAGGTTAAATGGCTGTCTGTGACACAGGGATGGAGCTATGGAAAGAAACCAGTTGTCCTGATTCTCAGGACTGAGCTTTAGCCTCTTGGTAGCATCTCTTTCCACCAATTACGAACTTCTATATCTTGGCTTCAGAAAAGACTTGTTACTTTACTGGATAGTGTGGCTGTATTGGTGGGGGGCAGAGAGAGAGGGTATGACAGATTTCCATTTGAGGTAAAGGAATGAAAAAAGTCCTTCTGTTAATAATAATAATTAAAAAAAAAAAATGAAACAACTGTTTTTTTCTGGCAGAGATGGTGAAATTTCACCCTTCAGCAATTTGGTGAAAAGTGATAGCTGTGGACACTTCTCAGCCTGGGTAGCAAAGCAAAAGACTGCACCATGCGAACTGGCAGATGCAGAGCGAGAGAGGAAAAACAAAAAAAATCTTTAAAACTGTGCGGCAGGCTGTTCAGCTGAGTTAATCTGCTCTGCAGTCCTCCCTGATTGCACAGGACTGGTGTAAACTCAGAGAGGAGAGAACTGTGCTCATTTTTGCCAGCTAAGAATCCAGCACATGAGAGAACATATCACTACGAACCATCAGTGAAGGGGTTGTACCTGGGGAATATGTTCTTTAACTAACCTGTGCTCAGTCACAGTCCTTCTTTCCTGCATGAAACACAACCAGGAATCACAACAGAGGTCAGCGCAGCTTGTTCTGGCTTATCTTCAGACCTGCACATGGAAGCAGGGCCATGACATGGATTTGCAGGAGAGGGAACTACAGGCCAAGCCACAAAGGAACATGGTTAAAAAATCCTAGCAAAGGGCAAAATGTTCTTGTTTATCTTGCACAAATCAACACTGGAAAATAAGTTCCATTTTGTAGGTGGAAAAATTTACAAGTTGTCACTGAAAAAGGCCATTCCATTTACATCAAGAGTCTTCAGCTGGACAATCCATATTGACCAGGCTTCTTTTCCATTTAAATGTCATGATGAATTAAAAGATTAATGTTATTAACATTTAATTTTTGCATCATAATTAGTCTATAATTCCATATGTTATTTTTAAAGCAGACCATGAAGTTTGAATTGCTAATATAAAATTAAAATTAATATTGCAGGTTGTTATGATGGTGATGATAAGTTGTTGTTATTATTATTGTTATTATTATTATTATTACATTTCAAGTTCATCTGTCTTTGAAACAAAAAAAAAGTTTCCAAGGTCTTTTCTTTGCAGAATGGAAATGTGGGTCTCTGTTTTTGGAGAGCCCATACCTTAAACTAGCTGAATGCCACTGTGCCAGAAAAGTGGTAACCACTTCCAAAATCATCAACAGCTTATCAAGGGATGATAAGCCTATAAACAATGTTTTGTTGGCCATTTAGCTCGTCTCAGTGTGTGCTGAGATGTTCAGCAAGTGCTGCTCTCATCAATGAGCTGCAGCGAGAATTACCCCAGAATTCAAGTGGCATAGCAGGAACAACAGGGTTAACATTCAAGAAAAAAGTAACATCAGATATGAATGAACACTTCAATGTCCATTTAAATGATCTTTGGTCAATAATTAGGGAAATCTTGCTACAGAGAATGCAATAGGAAACTATAAAAGTGACTGGGTATAATATTCATAAGTGTGTAGTACTATTTCAGAGGTCCCAGGGTACCTGAGACAGTCACATAAGTCTGGCAGTTACAAAATCATAGAATGCCCTGGGTTGGAAGGGACATCCATAGGTCATCTACTCCAACTCCCCTGTATTAAGCAGGGACATCCTCAAATAGATCTAGTTGATCAGAGCCTCATCAAGCCTGACCTTGAATGTCTTCGGGGATGGGGCCTCCACCAGCTCCCTAGGCAACCTGTTCCAGTGTTCCAACACTCTCTTAGTAAAGAACTTTCTCCTAATGTCCTACGTCTCAGGATCTATAGAACAGTGCCCACCTAGTCTGGCAGCTGGAAGCCAAGTGGAAAACCTAGAGTATCTCCAATGTCACTGAAGGCTTAAGTTTAGGAATATAAATTGAGCCCCCTATTTCCCTCTTTTGACTATGAAGGGAACTAGAGGAAATTGGTTCCAATATAGATACATGAAGATCTATTCAGTCACTCACATACAAACATCTTGTGCCATCTGAGACCTCATAGGTTTCCCCTCTGGCCTCCAGCTGCCACTCCAGAAGGCTGCTGGTTTCCGTCAGTCCTATGTCATATCTGTCAGTGTTGTGCAGATGTCTTGGATATCCAGAAGTACCTCAAATGGCATAAGAAGCCTATGTTAGGGCAACTGAATTCTGCTACTATAATAGGATTCAGCTTCAGATTTAGACAAAAGTCCAGATTTAGTTATTAAACCCAGGCTTCTAGAGATGTTTCAGATGCCTCAACATTCGTAAGACATCTGCACAACACTGGCAGATGTGACAGAAGCCTTCCAGGAGACCCACAAGGTCTGGAGCAGAAACTGGAGGCCAAATGGAAAAACTTACTGTGTCAGAAGTGACACAATGTGCGTAGGGAACTGAATCTTTTCCCAAGTCAACATATCTAACAATCTGTACAGATGATCAGGTGAAGGTGTCTGCTCCAAGGTGATCTTGATACCTGCCCAAGCTCTGTTGATTGTATTGATAAGGTCTGCCTTGACTTAATGGGAACTTCAATACACAGCTTATGTAAAGGCACTATCTTTACAGGCACAGTGATGAAACTGAATCCTAACTCAGTGTCTTTTGGATGAATCTCACCCTCAGAGTTTAAAGGAAGAAGAGAGCTTCTCTTTGGTATTAAAGAACAGATTTTTCTGAAGGTTTCATCCCAAAGTTCCCACTATTTCCACTGGTCTCTTAGACACTCATACATAAATAATATGGGAAGAGATGACAAATTCGCTTAGTTCAGCTCAGATGTGGACTTCTCCCTAAGACCTCTGTTGCAGATTCAGACAGTAATGCTTTAAATGAGCTCTTGAAGTATTTCCCAGCAATTTAAATCTGCACAACTGGAGCTCAGCAGAAGTATCTTTTCTAGTAGATTCTGCATATCACACTTTATGCTTCTGTAGTTAATGTTGACAGTTGAGTCAAAGAGAGGTAGTTCTTCAGTGCATCTACAGTAGACTGAAGGTGTTGCTTTGAGAGGTGTGAAGAGTAGTATAGACATGCTCTATAGCCTGGTAAAATGTTATTCTCCCCAGGAGTTAAGGAAATGTCATGTTCTAACAAACATCAATGCTTCTCAAAGCTTTCTGCTGCTGACCTTAATAGGAAGGATGTCTGTGTCTATATTCCTGCAAAGGGTAAACTTGGGGCAGATTTGAGATTAATTTAACTTCCTAATCAAATCACTAACCTTGCTGAAGTGATTTTTTTAGATTTGGAAAATGTTGGCTATGACCTCATAGGCATTCCTGCCTGGCTTCAAATTCTCATTCTGTCCTCTTTGCCTTGTCACGACATTATACGATAAATATCAGGAGGCAACACAGCCTGTGGTAGAAGGGTCCAGGTATAACTGGCCATGAAGGCTGGTGGGATTTGTAGGTAGGTTGTGTACACAGGAAATTTGGTCTCAAGAAACTGAGCTTCAGTAATACGCACAGCTTACAAATCCTCCAAGACCTCACTCTGCACACATGTAGCCAATGAGATTTCAATACTGAATAAAGGAGTCACTTTTAAATTCCATCTACCCTGCCTTTTTCTTCCTTTACAGCATTTCAGGGGTAACACAATAGCCAAGAAATGCAATAAAAACAAAAATTACTCTAACAAGCTATGCTTGATTCCATTGCAATGCAGCCTATAAGAGCAATCTTTTCTTTCTTTTAATAATGCTTTTATTGCACAAATTTAACAGAATTATGCCCTAATTATAGTGGATTTTTTTTTTATTTGCCACTGGGAGGAAATACAGCAGATGAAGCTTTTTGAGAGTGCATGGTTCATACAGCTGTATTAAATGTTTCCAACTGCTGTCTTTATGGTTGTTAGCAAGTCAGGACCAGACATGCATGCATTTTCTGAGTGCCTTTGAGGATGGCATGGATTATACTTGTATTTTTATTAGAGCTGCTCAACATATTCACTGAGAAATAATGTCTGACCATGCTTTCTGAATTGTCATGTATAACTCAGTGAGAAATAAACAGATCCCTAAAGACAGACAAATCACATTGCACATAACTTGGGGTCTAAAAGACAGTTGTCTGTAACTAGTCTATGCTACTTAAACTTCCTTTGGAATCAATGCAGGAAAGCAAGCAGTTCCTGAAGGGGTTCATTTCTCCATAAACAGATGTGTAGAGCAGGCCACCAAATGGACTCCTAGTGGATCCCTGCTTTTTTCCATCAATTTTAGAGAGACTGAGATGAGTACTGCACAGATAGAAAACTAATTTTAGACATGTAAATTTGGGTGAGATGAATACTACACAGAAAGATTAATTCTTTTAGAATATAGACTAAAGCTGAACAAATTCAGTGGGAAGACTTACATATTATTTAGTAGGCAGGATAACAAAAAAAGGTAATCAAGTCTCCCAACCTTACCAGTGTCTGCACCATCTTCCTCCCTACCTACAGACTGAGTTGTTCATTCCTGTCCTGCTGTAATAAGTGTATGCATAGTTACACCCGCATAGATCAGATTACAAACTGGCAGCAGGAGAGTCAAGATTTGGAATCACTTTGGCCTTGTGATATTTTCCTTGCCAAGTGTGAAACAGGTGCTTGATTTTCATAAAATCATGATCACACATGCTAACCCACACCAAAGTAAATAAAGCAAAGCTGCTATCCAAAAACCAGAGACATACAAAGTAACTGGTTTTCAAATATAGATTTTCAAAAGCCATAGTTTATATCTTCACCTCATGTCATTGGTGTAAATCCAGAATAACTTGTATTGTTCCATCAACAAAACAGGTATTGGTACTTTAACTGCTGGCAAACCCAATAGACCAGGCTCAGATTACTGATTACTGTTACGTCTCAATAAAGTTTTAAATGTTTTATCTTAATTACCAAAAACATGGCTCAGCAAGCAATTTACACTGAAAAGACAATTCTTCATTTTTTTCTCTCTTTCAGTAGCTTGTGCATCAACAGGAGTTTGCACATCATCCTCAGCGAATGTTTGTAACGCTTTGAGATCATCACAGCACAATACAATCTGGGAGAGACACAAACAGGAACAAAGTTCCATTCAGAAATTGACAAGTGTTTTTCATTTTCTTCCTAGTTGTGGCTGACGTAACAGGAACAAGAGGTGGATAAAATCAACTAGTTAATATTAGTTCTCAGGCTCCCAAGTTCAGGGGAAGAAAGGCAGGTGGCTATTCACACCAAGCAAGAAGTTTAAAGTGACAAAGATTTAAAAGATCACAAGCATACATCCTTTATTATCTCTGCAATAAGTGATTTTTTTGTTGTTATTAGAACTGGCAAATTACCAATAATGATCAATCTTGGGTTTTTTTAAGAATCTGTTGAAGAAATAAGAAATTTTATGGGGACTGAGGAGAAACAGAAGTCCATCTTTGTAATCAGAAGAACAGAATAAAACCAGTGTTGCATGAAGAAAAAAAAAAAAAGGTGCTTAACAATTCCTCTCACAGACCAATTGGACCAGAGAAGAATGTTCTTTTGGGGTTGAATTTAGTCTGTAAGGCTTTGACTTCAATTCCCATCTCTGCCCTATAATTTCTGTGTGACTTGGTTAAAACGTTTACTTTCCATGTATTTTTGATTTTTCATATTTATGGTGGGAAAAATAATAGTTCTTTTCCTCATGAGGGGTTGTGTAGCTCATTATTGTTTGATAGATGTCTTCTGGGGATGTTTTAAGTAGAATCACTTGTCTCTTGAGTTCAAAATGACCTCCCCAGGTCCCTGTTGGCCCAATTTACTAAACCTCTGTGGTTGCCTTTTAGATGCTACAGTAATAGGGAGCATATGATGACCTAGACAGATACTTTTAAATGACTCAACCAACAGAGCATCTGTGGTTACCTCTGGGAGACTCTCTCACAAATGATCTAACAGACACTTAAGAAGTTTGTCTAGATATCCAACCTCATTTTCCCTTTGCTCAATTTCATCTCATTGCCCCCAGTTATGAATCTGTGAACCACCCTCAACAATCCCTCTCCCTCTTCGCTGCACACATCCTTCAAATGCTCACAGAACTGCAAACATCTTCTCACAACACAGTTGGGGACAGCAGGGAAGAGAAGCGGACAGGCACCTCTTTTGAGCCCCTAAGCACTCAGGAAGAGAGCACACTGCCTGCAGAGATGCCCATGTGGATTGTCTATATTAGAGCAGTGAGCACCTGAGGAGAAACCCACCTGGTGACTGAGCTTGCTTTCATTTTTAAAAAGAAATCATCAAATAGTGTTTGCCTTATGATCTTAATTCAAGCACTTAATTAAAGCCAACAGAGGATTCTGAAGTGAGGAGAAAAATTAGAGCAACAACTTTTTAATTATGCTGTAGGCATTTTCTCTCTTACTTATTCTTTCCCCCAAAATCAAACAACTCCTTCTCTAAACACACATTTAGACAAAGATGATGGCACTTAGCAAGCAAGTACTAGAGGTTGTCTGTCCCAGCCCATGACCTAAATAACATGATCGTCCCTTACCAGGGATCACCCTGGGTCAGTCCTTAGCATCCCTTTCCCCAAGCCACGGAAAAGGAGCAGAAGAAAGAAGGGACAGAAGGTAGCTTAAATGGTGTTTCCTTCTAGGAACCTCTACAAAGTAGAAAAACTCTCTAATCATGTAGAAGTGTTATTCCTTCAGTGGTACGGCAAGTTGCTGCCTGACTCCAGAAAGTGGGAGAAATGAGAAGACTCCTGTCATCTCCTGGAACAACACAGCTCCTGCCTGTCAACAGTAAAGAGTTGAACCTACATCACCCACTCTTGTTCTGCAGTATTTCTAGCTGCATAACAAAGTTTTGTCTTTACAGACAGCAGGTGATTTTGTATTAATTGGGATGGACAGAGTAATATTGATACGAACATGGTCAAGCTTTAAAAGGAGATCTTACTCAAGAATGATGGAACTAGATTAATGCAGGACCCATTGCAAAAGAAAGAGGCTGCTCTCATCATATCAATCCATGTAAGAATATGATCAGAATTACTTCTTTTCTGAGTGTGGCAGTCCTGCTTAAAGGCACCCTGTGAACCTTGTGGAAGATTTCACCCTGTGAAAAATGTGACTTGGAAAAATTATGTTTTGTGATGAGCTTCATTCAGAATAATACATTTATTGAAGTCTGTTGAACTTGTCAGGTTAAGTTTCAGTGGATCATGTCCACAGTTACATCAAAAAAGCATATTAAAGAACTGGGGTCTTAGGAAAGTGAACCTTACACCAAATAGAAGAGCTTAAGCATCAGTTCAGTACAGTTCACACAAAATTCACATTTAAATTTCAAACTACCTTCTTATCTACATTCACTCTGCCATCTGTTGCTGGAGTGACCAATTCCTCAGTTGGTGGGGTTTTTTTAAGTCACAGTTACATAGACCTAATAGATCTGTGGTCAGGATCACAGAACTGGATCTAATTATATAATGGACATTCATTTGTAAGAACATTGTCTTTGTGTGAGCAAGACCAGATGTCTCCTGCCTCAGCTTTTCTAGGACAACAGGCTGAAGATATTTCTTGACTTAACTTTTGTTTGTGTCAAATGGTTGTACTGGTGTGTCTACCTCAGTTTCTCCATTCAGGAGACCCTAGCTGTGGCTCCCAGGATACAAATCCCATCATACATTGTTACAACAGAGAAACAAATCAGTCAAAAACTTTTCTGAGATTAGGTAAGATTTTTCATAATCCTTTTCTGACAAATAGGGAACAATACAACTGAGATGGAAAAACAGTCATATACTGCTTCATTCTAACCTCTGGAGTGTCAAATGATTGAATAAAACCAATTATATTTGGTTGAAGAGCAGGATTTTGAGTTGTCAGGAAATTATAGTGTTCCTTAAATACAATGTAAATGTCTAAATTGGCCTGAAACAAAACCATTGCAATATTTCACATCAGTGAAACACCCTGTGGCTCAGAGAAACTAAAATTATTTCAGTGTCACTGCTGAAAGTAAGAACCATGAATCAAGAAGAGTGTCCTCTTTATGGGAGATATAAAGGCAGTTTCCAGAAGCCCACAAAGCCTAGGGGTTCATCCTAGCTCTTGCTAGGATAAAGCAATAGTCCTAGAGCAAGAAAACTAGTTTGGGTGACTCTGTCTCCAAACAGATTCCTCTGGGTATTTATACTCCTTGCTGCAGAGATGGGACTTGACCCAGACAGTCAACATCTGCAAAGCTTGGAAACTCTTAATTTCATATCAGAAATCTGTGGAGATCTAAGATCACTGGGTTTTACATCTCTGATTGTACAAGTAAATTCATCAGGTTTTGGACATGGCCTAAACCAAGGTCCTTGTTTTTCTATACTGCTTAATTGTTAGGAAATTCCCTTGCATGAATGTGACCTATGCCAACTCACATTCTCCAGACATGTCCCAGCATGGTTCATGGGTAAGACAGGATGGTACTAGAATAATGCAGTCTTTATTTGGAGAAGATGTCATCAAACCTGAGGTGTTATGAAAAATAATAATAACAACCTGTAAAGTCACATGGACCAATCAGTTTTTTCTTTTCTGTTTTATTTTGCTTAATTTCTCTTAAAGACAGGACAGCCCAATGTAGCCCCAGATAGATCCATTCCTTTCTGTTCAATAAATCTCTTGTCTGACATTTCATAGAACACTTCATTGCTCTGCATAGCTCCTCACCTGTAATTATCCTATCTCTTATTTATTATTATTATTATTAACTATCATATTTATTTAAATATCAAGAATACATTTAACCAAGGAAAAAAAGCACCTGAATTTGGATTGCAGCAGTTTGCTCTCACTGAGTTATATTTATCTCTGAAAGAACAGGGACAGAAAAAAGAGAAAGGAAATGTAGAGGTAACATCAATAAGACATGTCCTAATAATGTGGCCACCCTGCCAAATGGTGAGGTGGAATAGATACTCAAAAACAACAACAACAAAAAAGTCACCTAAAAGGTTCTACATCTCAATTTTTAAAAATGTCAAAAAAAATTCAAACAACCCTATTAAACATCATCTTATCTACCAGATAATTTAGTATAGTAGTACTTTCTCATCACCAGATCTATCTGTCACTTGAAAACTTCTGTCTGTGTAACATATTTTTGAATTTTATCTTCTTTACACGTTTTTACAATGGTTTTGGAAGGAGACTCAGGAAACAGTATGAACCATTTTCTACTCTGTTGCAATATGCTCTAAAGAAACTGACTTCATGGATCTTATCCTGCAACTTCAACACCTTTGACTCGCTATTAGCTGTTTTCTCATTCTCATTAGCATGTCAGAAGAGTGTAGGGATTGTATCCTGAGCAGTTGCCTTTCTTTTTTTATGATCTTTGTCATTAAAATGACAACTGTAGAGCATCTATCAAAACAGCATAGTAATTTGCATTTTTTACTGTGAGAAATTGTGTTGAGAACAAGGAGAGAGTACATAAAATGTCCAACCTAGCTCTTAAAAATGATCAGATGCCTTCTGAGAAATTTGAAAAATTTCTTTTTTTTTTTCATAATGTTAATATAAAAAATAATTTCATAGTATAAATCCATCCCCAAATGTGACATATAAGACAGGGACAAGTTCTGGCTTGTGATTCACATAAATAACTGCGACTGATACAATTCTATTCTCCATCAAATCGGTGTTAAAAATCTCAGTCAGAAAAGGACAATACTGAATATTTTTTAAACTTCCATTCAATACTTTGAAAGTCCTCTTTCACACCCCAGCCTACCTAACTGCTGCTTATGGGGGCACAATTATTATCTGACACTAGCAATTAATGAGTTTATTCTTTCAATAGACAGGACCATGGAAGCAAATTTTTCCTCTGCTTTACACAAACATACCAGAATTAAAGAAAGGTATAAAACTGTCTGCCTTTGAGACTGATGCCCTTATTTAATCACAGAACATGAGAAGCAACTATAATCATCTTTCCCACATTGTCACAAATATTATACTTATATCCTGGTGCTTAGGATCAAAGAATATCTCAGTTCCTTGCCCTCATATCCTGATTCAGTCTTTGGCTTTGTAGATGGGTATACCAGAAAGGGCCCCTCATATTCCCAGTCACAGGGATTATTTTTGTCATATCGGCATTTGTCCAGAAGATACTAAACTAAGAATGCTTATTTATTCCGTGCACACAAGTTAGACATCACCCTCACCCTCCCCCAGTCTGATTTTTTTTAAATCATCTTCAGTAAATAAATTATGGAGAGCTTTGCAATAAGATTAACTTGGGAACAGCTCTTAAAAGAGAATATATCTTTTCCCGCTAACTCTTATCTGCCTGACAATCATAATGGCTTGGGAAGCGAAAAAGGTAGGATTACCAATGCTGAAAAGTAAGAAAGTGCCTGTCGCATTAATCTGAAAGTATTTGGATTATTATGTGGATTACTTCTGTAAACTTGTGTACACTGAGCTGGCAACAGCACTACGTATTTATACCTGAGGCAAATGAATAAAATCACAGGCATAAGCAAGCATGCACACTGCTGTAGGAATCACAGGGCGAATTGGAGTGAGTAGGAAACAGAGAGGTACCTCCCCATAGTAAAAAAAAAAAAAAAAAAAAAATTAGCTTCTTAGTTGCCTAACAAGCTGGAACCACAAAACAGATAAATAGGAAAGTACATCTCCAAATTGAAAACCCAAGATAATGAGACAGATCTTCCTGTCTCGTGCTGATGATATTTATGAGGATGTACCATTGGACTGAAAAATCTCTGAATCTCACAACACAGCTGAGGTCTCAACATTTCCCCTTTTCTGCTGGGGACTCTGGAAAATTATCTTTGACCAGGGCTTGAACTGTAATATTCCAGAAAAAAAAAAATAAAAAAAATAAAAAAGAGAGAAAAAAAAAAAAAGGTGGATTTTTTTTATATCCTTTAGAAAAAAGAGGTGCCTACATCGCAAGCTGCATCACAACGCACATGTGATTCTCTTGAAATTATGACCCTGAACTGGGCTTTGTCCATGACTCATGTCTTGGCACACAAGGACATGGTTTAGCGGTGGACTTGACAGTGCTGGTTTAATGGTTGGACTCTATGATCTTAAAAGTCTTTTCCAATCTAAATGAGCCTATGATTCTATGCAGTCCTTTTTTTCCAATTGTCTTTGCTGCATTATCAATCAGTCTTCATTTCTTACTTTTTCTTTTCTTACCTCTTTCTTGATATTGCCATGCTTTTTCCCACTCCCTTCACTGTATTCCTCTTATGGGAAGTAATTTTGCATAGCATCTCCAGCCACTCTTTATTTCTTCTGCTGGAAGGTAAACTTCTCACTCCCTCTGGAAGGAACTGGCACATGGGATGCTGTTGTCCCATGGGTGTTCTGCTGTATCTTTCAGTAACCCTCAGTGACTTCCCTTTTTCACTTGTGAGTTTTGAATCTCTTCACAAACACATTCTCAATCACCCTCATTAATATCCTCCTGTTCCCTACAGTTTTTCACAGCGATCTCCAGGAATAAACCAAACAAACAGAAGAGGAAAGCAAACTTCTAGATAGATTAAACTTTACCTCTAGGATTTCCCAAAATTGATAATCTCAGAAGACACTTCACCTACTTTTTGATGCCTAAATCACACTAACAAGTGTCAAGTTTCTTACTGTAGATTTCCTTTCAATGGGAGAAAACAGTTTTAAGTGTGTGATTCATCTGACCCACTTTCTAAAGATGAACAAAATCTCACATCAGAGTGGTCTACTCTTAGACATCTGCATTATAGACATGCATTACAGGCATCTACACATGGATGCCAGATTAAATTTGACAAACATGAGCTGTTGAGCTGTTCAAATGTCCTATACAACTAGTGGGGTAAATTCTCCATTGGTTTTTACTGCTAGCCAAATGTATGACTCTTAGAAAGACAAAATTCATCTTATTTTCAAAGGCCAACATCATGTTAAAAAATCAAAGGCTGAGTTTTACTGAGACATAGTTAGAAAGTTGGCATAGTTTTGTTTGACATTCTAACCTTATTGCTTTGACTCCATCCACACCGAACAGACCATGAACCACTGCAAATGAAGAGTGGACAGTGAGGTGGATTGAGAGCTGGTTGAGTGACAGAGCTCAGAGGGTCATGATCAATGGTGCAGGGTTGAGCTGGAGGCCTGTATCCATCAATGTTCTCCAGGAGTCAGTAGTGGGTCTGGTCTTATTTAACATATTATCAATAACCTAGGCAAGGAAACAGAGTATATCCTCAGCAAGTTTTCTGGTGATACAAAACTGGGAGGTATGACTGACACACCAGAGGGCTGTGCTGCCATCCAGTGCAACCTGGACAGGCTGGAGTGTTGGGCAGAGTGCAATTTACTGATGTTCAACAAGAGCAAGTGTAGGGTCCTGCACCTGGGGAGAAACAACCCCAGGCATCAGTATAGGTTAGGGGTAGATCTGATGGAAAGAGCAGCCCTGAGGAGAAGGATCTTGGAGTCTTGGTGGACAATAAGGTGTCCATGACCCAGCAATGTGCCCTTGTGACCAAGAAGGCAAATGGTATCCTGGGGTGCATAAAGAAGAGTGTGACCAGCAGGTTGAGGGAGATCATCCTCCCACTCTGTTCTGCCCAGGTGAGGTTACATCTGAAATAGTGTGTCTAGTTCTGTTTCCCCAGTCCAAGAGAGACAGGGAACTACTGAAGAGAGTCCAGAGGAGGGCAGCGAAGATGATAGGAAGACTAGAGCATCTCTCTTACAGGGAAAGGTTGAGAGAGCTGGCACTACCTAGCCTGGTGAAGAGAAGGCTGAGAGGAGACTTTATCAATGTCTATAAATATCTAAAGGGTGTGTGCAAGGAAGATGGAGTCAGACTCTTTTCAGTGGTGCCGGTGACAGGACAAGGGGGAAGGGTCACAAGCTGGAACACAGGAGGTTCCATCTAAATATGAGGAAAAACTTCTTTATGTGAGGGTGATGAAGCCCTGAAACATGCTGCCCAGAGAGGTTGTGGAGTCTGCTTCTCTGGAGACATTCAAAACCCACCTGTATGCAATTCTGTGTAATGTGCTCTGGGCAAACCTGCTCTGGGGAGGCGTTGAACCAGATGATCTCTAGAGGTCCCTTCCAACTCAAATGATTCTGTGAAGAGAACTGCTGTTACATCATTTACCTGCAGGTTAAGATGATAATATAAAGAGGTAAAGGGAAGACAGTAAATCTCCCTGTCTTAATATTAACTGGAGAAGCTCAAATGCTCACACTGTTCCCAAGTGCAACCTGAGGGTGTTCTTGGGCTGCAGATTCTGTGCCAGGTGAGAGGACTTCCACTGAACACAGGCAGACCAAGTGCATTTGTCTTCATCCACCTCTTATTTACATTTCAGCTTTGACTACTTTTTCCTCCCCTGAGAACAGTCAGAAGTTCTATCAATGTCCTTGGAGATATATACCTTGCCTGAAAGAAACATTTGGTTAAAATTTTAGTGGAAAACAAACAATGATAGCTGCTGTCATGCTTCCTTGAAATCCCTCTCCTGCTATTATGCAAGAGTCTCAGTTCAGTGAAGAGAAGGAAGATTGGGATATTTGGGGAGGGGGTGGGGGCAGTTATTATTATTTAAGTTTTGTTTATATCTCCAGGAGTAAACAGACTAATAGTTTTACTATCTCACCTCTTTGTGGATCAGGTACAGAGTATGACAAATTCATTTTATGTATTGGTGCTTTATATTGATTGCTTTTCCCCTTACTGAAACTCTGACAAGCAATTGCTTCTCTTGTCTTCTCTATTGTATCTATTGCTTGCTTTCTTGGATCACATTTTCAAGTTTACCACCTTTCCTGAGTTTAAATTTCTCACTTTCATGCCTTAGCTCTGTGGCTAGATATCAAACTTTGGATTCATCTTACCAACCCTATCAAGAATGTTAGTCATCTAGGTTCTTTACATAGAATCATAGAATGATTTGGGTTAGAAGGTTTTTCTAGTTCAACCCTCCTGCACTAAGTAGGGACATCTTTAACTGGAACATGTTGCTCAGAGCCCTGTCCAGCCTTACCTTGAATGTTTCCAAGGACTGGGCATCTATCACCTCTCTGGACAACCTGGGCCAGTGTTTCACCACCCTTCAGTGTAAAAAAAAAATTCTTTCTTATACCTGGTCTAAATCTACTTTTCTTTTAGTTTAAAACCATTACCCTCGTCCTTTCACAACAGGACCTGCTAATAAACTCTCCCCATCTTTCTTATAGGCCCCCTTTAAGTACTGAAAGGCTGCAATAAGATGTCCCTAGAGCATTCTCTTCACCAGTCTGAACAACATCAACTCTCTCATCCTGCCTTCAGGAAAGGTGTTCAAGCCCTCAGATTATTTCTGTGGCCTCCTCTGGACTACTCCAACCTGTTCATGACTTTCGTGTGCTAAGGACTCTAGATCTGGACCTAGCACTGCAGGGCAGTCTCACCAGAGCATAGTAGAGGTGCAGAATCCCCTACCTTGACCTGCTGGCCACACTGATTTGGATGCAGCTCAGGATGAGATTGGTTTCTGTGCTGCAAGCACACGGTGCCAACTCATACCAAATTTTTCATCCACCAGTACCCCCAAGTCCTTCTCAGCATGACCACTCTCAATCCATTCATCCCCCAGCCTCTACTGATACTAGGGGTTGCCCCAACTCATGTTCAGGACAATAGGGTGTTGCAGTATAGAAAAAGCTGTTCTAGGGCACAATTCCTTTTATCTTGGTGATCATCTGTGAAGGGCACTCATGACAACTGGCTCAGAGGTAAAAATGTATGGTGCAAAGTTAAGTGAGATTAATTCCACTCCTGGTATTCAGTTCTTTGCTCTACCTACCAACAAGACTGTACTTCTGTTTTCCTTCTCCCTCTGATCACTGTCTTCCACATTATCTCCTTGGTACCAAACAACAATGCAGTATATATCCATCAAACTATCTTCACTCATTCACCTGAACAATGCTTCTTTCATGGTCCGAAAAGACAACAGTCATTTCATCCAGGACATGAACAAGCTTGATTTCTGTGTTTTGCATAATTCAAAAAACAGTGTTTATTGAAAAGACATCTGGTTTCTTAAATAAGTAAATACAATATTGACTAGGGGGAAGAGGTCTGTCTGACAACATCCAGAAATTAATAAAAGAAAAAGAAAAAAAAAAAAAAAAAGCCACACAAGAAAACAACAATTCTTGTCCTACAAAGTGAAAGTCAGTGTTGGTGATCCAATCCTACAGAAAGAGTACCCATTCAAAACTGAACTACACAGTTCAATATTCCTTCTAAACTAGTTCTTAATACTGCAGGGGGACAGAGGAAGTAATGAAAGAGTAACTTGGTCAATGTGTTGTGAACTGAAGTGCTGTATGTAAAGCTCAACATGAACCTCCTGAAATCTATAGTAACATGAACATCATCACCACATATCAGAGTGGATAAGTTGCCTATAGGAATTAATGTCTTCAAAAGGTGAAGGTCTCTAATGACTGAGCTGACTTTTATCTTCTGTTCAGCAAGACTTCACAAGATAAATTGCAGTGGAGCCATGCCTGAACTCGTACAGCATCGCGTGGACTAGAAGCAAAATAGCTCTTTAAACTCGATGTCAAAGCTGAGTTATGAAGCCCTCTTTGGAGGATTAGAGTTGTCTTATACCATTAATACAGCTAGACTGCACCCAGGTTTAGGATCACTTGTTACTTGAATACATAGCTTAAGTGTCTTGGTGTTGAACTCCCAGCCATTCTGGGTTTGGGTTTATCTGGGCAGAACCAAAGCAGGGTTTTTTTCCTGTTTATGGCAGAAGAGATACATTTTTTAGCTCAGCTAAATTTCCTCATCTAAAAATTAGATGTTCGATCATGTTGGTTTTTCTTTCTATAACTAATGTAGAAAATAATTTTAATCCAGTTTTCTGTAGATATAGTCTACAAACTGCAGGAACTTAGATTACTGGTGAGATGGAAAACTTGTCTCTTGTTAAGGCTGCAGGACATAAAGCTGTTGAATAGGACATATGAAGCTACAGGACAAGACATGAGAAACTGATGGCTGTAACAGGTAGCACTGTAAGATGCTGAGAAAAGTTACAGGCATGGGACCTCTGTAAGGGGTGGCTGGGCCTCACAAGTGTCTGGGGGCAGGGGTGGAAGGGGGTATGTGAGAAGCATCAAATTTTACAGATAATTGGAGAGGATTATTTGGAATCTCTTGGTTCATTTACACCAGACCTTTTGTCTAACCATATCAAGAGTCAAGCCTACTTTTGCAGTCAAGAGTAACAGAAAGATTGGGATGGGATGGGATGGGATGGGATGGGATGGGATGGGATGGGACAGGCAGAGTGTTTTCCCCGGATTGATACAGACCAAGCATTCTTATGCTGAAAAAGAAAACAACCATGGCTTGTCTCTTTCCTTGGCATAATCAATATACATTATTGCATACATAAAGAAGGAGAGCTTAAGCTGAGAAAACAGGCAGATCCATCCTCGAAGATAAGCTGTCACTCCCTGATAAGGTTTTTGTCTTGAGAGGTTAAAATACTCCTCTTTCTTAAACAGGAGGATTGAGCTAAATATCCTAACTCAGCCACCAAGTTTACATATATAGCAGTAAACTAAAGTATTGCAGGTCCTGCTTTCTGGCCAACTGCGTGATCTGGTCACTTCTATATGGTAAAACCCTCATAGACTCAAACCATGGCATCTGCATCTAGCCTGCTTGCTGGGAATAGTCTCAGGCCCACCCCAGTATATGAGCTGTGCCTGGGAACTGTTTAAATAATGTCAATTTTCCCTGAACAAAACTGTACCAAGGACCATAATGAGTTCTGGTGCTTGAATCTGAGTCTTGTTACTGTTTAATTTTCTACAGTATCTATAATCAAATAAATGAATCACTGCTTTTATTTAAAGAATTTCAGTATGATACTTTTAATTTAGTCCCAAACTCTCTTTTTTATATATATGTTTCTTTAGTCAAATTCCCCTTTGACCTTCAGTAAATAGGAAAAGAAAGAAAAAAGAAAAAGACAACTTGGTTTAACCATAATAATCAGCATGATTTGAAGAAAGCAAGCATGACCAGGGAAAGTAGGAAGACTTCAGCTGTCTTGATTTGTATTATGCCAAGATCATCATAACACAGTTAGTAACATCATTTTTACAATGCCTCATATTTCACCCTTAATTATTTCTCATTTTCTCTGATCTGACTGAAATAAAACCTGGAACTATTGGTTTCAGCAGGGCAAAGCCTGGTAGGAAGAGTACACTATAAATACAGTCTAGAAAGATATAGCTACTGCCTTTATTTGACAACCTAACTGTTCCCCAAGCACTCATCCACCAGCCTTATAAAAGGAAATGTAGTTACTGAGGTCCAAATTCACCGTTAGCTTAAGTGTGTGCAATTCCACCGAAGTCAACACAATTGTATCCGTTTACTTTCACAGTGAATTGGGATCCAGACCTTTACTGAAGTAATAAAAGGTCAGTCAAACATACAGGCAAGGGACCAACTTCTTGTTTAAATAAAAGCTGTGACTTTGCTCAAAGTTCTTGACATAGATAATAGCATCAATTAACAAATGAGCTGAACAGGCAGTGAAAGAGCAAGCACTGGGGTACCTGAGTAAGTTACAGAGGTTTATGAACATGTTATGTTAACTGAGTCATGATAAATTTTTACCTTTTTTTCACCTTCTTAGCTTATCTTGTGCTAGAACAAAAGATGATATAACAGTGAGGTTGAATGCCTTTCAAATATCATGTAATATTTGCCACTAGAGACAAAATGAGTCATTCATACACATATATATAATTCTCTCTGAAGACATTAGGTTTTGTCAGTAGAACTGAAAGCCTGAATTGGCTTGTGAAAACAACACAATTTGTCTTGTAGTCACTCCACTGTGTTTAGGAAGCTCATACGGTATCTACAAGTTTGTGTCACCAGTCACATCTAAGGCAGCAGGAGTTGTAGTGCAGGGATAGAAAAAAGGATGTGTCCCACTAACTGGATATCACTTGGTCTCACAGTTGCAGGGTCTCATTTACTCATATTATTATACTGTTTAGGAGCACAACAGGACGTCAACTAGGATTCACATTGTCTAAGTTGAATGTATAGTTAGGAAACTAGTTTGAACAGATGGGTTTAAACCCAGGTTCTCTCTATAGTCAATGCAGACTGTGTAATTAGTAAGTCATTACCATCCTGATAGCAATTCTCCACAGCAAAGAGATTTGTGTGTTGCCTGCAGCACAAATGGAAGAAGACATTCATGCAGGAGGACTTTGGAGGGCAATACAGGAGGTGACCCACAGAGACAAGAGGAAGTCACCAATGACCAATAACAATGATAATAAATACATTACAAAGCTTGCTTAGATCAGTGAGCCTACGATGTTATTCGATATCTTACCCATGTTTCTGGATTTCAGCCTAAGACACCAGAAGGTGCTACATGAAGCAAATGCCAGTTGTGTAACACAAGAAAGAACAAGGACACAAACAAAACTGCAATGATAATGAAACTTTCAGAATTTACCTAACTGATATTTACTTAGCAATAGAAAAAATTGTCTCAAGGATGAATAAGGTGGGACTGAATTCTTTCTAAAGTTTGATGGTTGGTGATACTAGTTTACAATGGGTGGTAGGCCTACTAATCCCAGTTACCATGACCATATAAGAGTAATGATGAGAGCAGATAGGTCTTACATAAGTTTGGGAACACCTCAGTGTCCTTTGCAAAGATAGTTTATTCTTTGCAAAGAAGGCACTTTCCATTAGCAGAACTGAGACAGAAATGGTGGTTCCACAGCCTCTCTGTATGGGGAATAAACCTGTTCTTCAGTGTCTTGGGTTAGTGCTTCAGCCATGAGACCATATAACTTATTAATTTTCAACTATTTACATTAAGTCTGTGTTCTTGATACAGAGTTATCTTGATACACAGAGTTAAATATTAGTGTTTCAT
This sequence comes from Ceryle rudis, assembly GCA_033439905.1. Lineage (NCBI taxonomy): Eukaryota > Metazoa > Chordata > Aves > Coraciiformes > Cerylidae > Ceryle > Ceryle rudis. Next base: position 44,229 of record JAAGNO010024237.1, read on the forward strand.
GGTTTAAGCTGTTGGCTTTACCTTTTGTCTTCTTAAACAAGTACATCAGCACCTATAGTAATAAATAAAAGGGAACAGGAATAGCTATCTACCTTGAAGCCAGCTGGCACAGCATAGCTTTTATCCATGGATAAACTGTCTTATATCTAAACAGGTTGCTAGATGCAACCAGTCTGTTGGGAACAGGCCCTGGACTGTGCTATTCTTGACCCATGCCCAGGCACTCTCTGGAGAAACACCAACTGGCCTAAGCTGTGAACCAAGCAAGTAATTTAAAAGTATGGTTGACCTAATTGTAAGGTCTGGGCCCATACTCTGGCCTTGATTAGCTTGCTGTTGGCTTTAATTAATTTGCTGAACAAAAAAAAGAATGTAGTTTATGTATTAAACCAGAAAGGAAAACATTTCAGTGTAGGGCACAGAAATCTTTAATTTTAGCACTTTAAGGTAAAGGCTGCTCCCGAGAGGCAAAGTTTTGTTATTTTATTATAGCTTTCACTTGGAAAGATTCAGGTACAATATGTAAAAACAGGCAGAGAAAATAGGGCTGGGAAGGACCTCAGGAGATCATTTAGTCCATCTTCCTCCCCTGAGGCAGGATCTTCTATATCAAACTGGTTATGACATATGTTTGTTTAACCTACTCTTAAAACCTTCCAGCGATGGAGCTTCCACCACCTTCCCAGGCAAAGCTAGTCTACACTTAGGAAGTTTACCTAATGACTAACCTAAATCTTCTTTGCTACCGTTTAAGCCCGTTGCTTCCCATCCTATCCCCAGTGGACATGGAGAACAAGTTATTTCCTTCATCTGTGCAGCAACATTTTCCTTAGCTGCAGCCTGTTGTCCTCTCTCACTTCTTTCCTTTCTTTTTTTTTTTTCTCAGAATTAATAATAATCCTAAAATAAGGGTATATGATATTTAATATATACACTAATTCCACAGACATTATATTAAACAGGCTATTTGTAAGGGTTAAAAATATATATGTGGGATTTTTCAGCTGTGTGCTTGTTTAAAATACATTCTTTTTATTTTCAGTTGGGAGAGGGATTGTTTGAATCATGGGGGTTGCTTTTAAAATATTCAGGTCATTCTGTCTTTTCCTCTAACCCTCAAAGGGTTAAGTCCCTGGCTGATAATTCCCTTTGCAAGCCAGATCCTTCATTACAAGTAGAATCCTTACAAGAGGACATATTTCATTTTTTAACTGGAGCATATCTAATGATCCGGGGGAAAGCCCTGTCTCATAACATTTGATCTAGCCTCAGACAAGAAGAGCAAGGTGGCATCAGCCTCTTCCTATTTAGTCATGAGCCAAGGAACTGCACCAGTATACAAGTGACATGCAGAACACATGCATCAAAGTAGCAGTTCAATCTGTACTGCAAATAACACTCTTTCATGTCTCAGCATGGTTGCTGGCCCTGAGCTGTAGTTCCAGTAATTGACATAGTTGCCCAATGCTAGAAAACAAACTCAGAAACTATTCTCATTAGACGTCCCCCTGGTTTGCTGCTCCGTTATTGTAAAACCCAAACACTGAGCTTCCTACCAGCGTGGCTCTGTTTTTAATTAGTTCTGATGGCACTGGGCGACGCGCCAAGGAAAAAAATGAACTTCCTGTGATTGAGGCTTGTTGCTCAGTATGTTGCTTCCTCCACACAGAGATTGTTTTCACAATGTTTTCTGAAAAGGAGCTACTGACAGAAATAATATAAGTTTTTACTGCTTTTGATTTTTTTTTTTATTCTGCCTTCCATGCTTATAAAAGGCAGCTCAAAGTCAAGGATCCTTAAAGTTACTGTGTCATTATTTTGCCTTTGTGTGACTTGGCTGATTAAAGACATCCTAGCAGATTAATTTTTTTTAATAGGATAAGCACAGGCTCCTGTTAAAAAATTTAAGACCAAGGACTTTTTAGTGTTTTAAATACATTAATTTGGATATGTTCAGGCATGGGGTGAGGAGGAACTTGAGGCTTATATTCAACAGCATAAGTTGGCACAGTGTGAGCAGGGGTGAGTGAAATGACAGATGAATGAGATTCAAAAACAGAATTAAGTGTCTGAATGTGGGGATGTGACGAGGTATTCTGTGTCTTAGCAGTCTTCTTCATTTCTTCTTAAGAGGCTTCTCAAGTTAATTTCTTATGAAGCAAGGCTTAGAAATTATCATTTTGTCCCAGAGAGTGTCTGTCAGTGGGATTCAGACCAAGAGATATACACTTAGGTGTCTCGGAAGTGCATGTCTGCATTAGCGCTGCCTCCGATTTGAGTCAGAGACAATGAAGATCCATTTGATACCGTCCGTTGAGTCCAGAGAGCAGCTGACCTGACCAAATGCAGGTAGGTATTTCTAGTGTGAGCTGAACTGCTTTCCAGTCTCCATTGACTTGTATGGACATGATCTCCATTTATTATAATGATAGCTTAGATGACTAGAGCAGATGAAACTACAGACCTGCATAATAGTAGTCATCTGCCTTCAGGTGGGTTGAACCGCTCTCCAGATTCCCATTGACAATGTTGATTGATGAAGGGCTTGATTTAGCCACCCACACACAGGTATCCAGTGCTTCCTGAGATGCTTCTAGGCCTCATCTAATATCCAGCTGCCTCTCCAGAAGAGCACAGGACTACTGTAAGTCCAGTGTTATACTTGTCAATCCTACATGGATATCTCACAGGCCCTGGAATGTCTCAGGCAGCAGCAAAAATCTCTGTCAAGTCAAATGGAATTGAGCTCTCGATTTTTGTTGGTAACGAGCATAGGCACCACATACAAATTCCCACACTGCAATCATCAAAATTAGGCAGCTGAGCCAGGGGATGAATCTCCCCTGCCATGTCACTTTCCCCAGATGAATGCTGCTCCATTTGATACACAAGTAGGTGTCTCACAGCTATTTCTGTGATTTATAAATTGCATTTTAAAAGATGGTTTGGGAGAAAGGGGATAAACACAGCCTGAAAGCTTCTGAACCTGGCTTGTACAGTTGAATGCAAGCTGTGACAGCCTGCTTGACATTGCTCAACTACTTTGTGACAGTCTCATCTCTACAGGTATATGTGGAGATAAAAGAAAAGATCCATCTAACTCAATTATAATGTCAGTCAAGTCAGAGGAAAAAACAGAAACACTGTTTTTCTTTGTCATAGTGTTTCTGGAATTACTTGGTTTGCTTTCTAAAATAGGAGTGTGTGGTGCATCAAGGCACATAATGAGTATACATCACTGGTGGCATTCAAGAACAGAAGACGGTAGATTTCAGAAATGAATGGCTACTGCATTGGTTATAAAATTGCATCTTCAGGCTGTGCAAATAATTGGATGTTAACAACATAGCACTAAACAGGAGATCTGAACATAAAACTATTGTATAGTTCTGAGGTTTTGTTTTCTTTTACTTAGGAGACAGTCTCTTTGAACTACGTCTGTAAATAAAGAATATTCTCACCACTCCAAGTAGATTGCTTTCTCTGCTAAAAAATATTGAGACAGGTAGAAAATGGTAGAAAAATCCAGCAACAGCTATCAAATAGAAATACTCAAGAGATTCCTGAGCCATAGGTCACCAGAAGCTAGAACTACCTAGGAGATATTGCCATGTACTTGCAACCTTATACAATTCCTTAAGCACCCTTTGCTGAGCTCAGTCAGCCACAGGATACTTGACCCAGCAGACTAATTCTATATATAATCCACATTGAACTGACCTTTTCTTCATATTCTTTGGGGATCTTTCCATACCTAATTTTAAATAATGGCAGCTATGGCAAAGACGACTAATGTTTCTCTGCTGGTTTTGCTTGGCCTCACATGACTGCCAGTCAGGATGTCATTGACGACTGAAGTCCTCCTTCATCTTGAGAACTGCATTTGGTTTCTGAAGGAACTTAAGAAGATAGACAGATTTGAGAGAGACTTTTATGAGCAGATCACAGAATCACAGATTGTTAGAGGTTAGAAGGGACCTTGAAAGATTAGTCCAACCCCCTGCCAGAGCAGGATCACCTAGATTAGGTCACACAGGAATGTATCCAGGTGAGTTTTGAATGTCTCCAGAAAAGGAGACTCCACAACCTCCCTGGGCAGCCTGAGACAGTGTCTGTCACCCTCGCTGTGAAAAAGTTTCTCCCTATGTTTACATGGAACCTCCTATGTTCCAGCTTGCTCCCTTTGCCCCTTGTCCTATCATTGGATGTCACTGAGCAGAGCCTGGCTCCATCCTCCTGACACTCGCCCTTTTCATATTTATAAACATTAATGAGGTCACCCCTCAGTCTCCTCTTCTCCAAGCTAAAGAGACTCAGCTCCCTCAGCCTTTCCTCAGCAGGGAGATGTTCCACTCCCTTCATCATCTTTGTGGCTCTGCACTGGACTCTTTTGAGCAGTTCCCTGTCCTTCTTGAACTGAGGGGCCCAGAACTGGACACAATATTCCAGATGCAGCCTCACCAGGGCAGAGTAGAAGGGGAGGAGAACCTCTTTCAGCCTACTAACCACACCCCTTCTAATGCACCCCAAGATGCCATTGGCCTTCTTGACCACAAGGGCACATTACTGGCTCATGGTCATCCTGCTGTCCACCAAGACCCCCAGGTCCCTTTCCCCTATGCTGCTTTCCAACAGGTCAGTCCCCAACCTATACTGGTACAGGGGGTTATTCTTTCCCAGATGCAAGGCTTTACACTTGCCCTTGTTATATTTCAATAAATTTCTCCCCACCCAACTCTCCAGCCTGTCCAGGTCTCACTGGATGGCAGCACAGCCTTCGGGTGTGTCAGCCACTCCTCACAGTTTTTCATTGTCAGCAAACTTGCTGACAGTGCACTGTTTTCCCTCATCCAGGTCATTGATGAATATATTGAATAGTACTGGTCCCAGTGGTCCCTTGAGGGACTCCACTAGATAAAGGTCTCCAGCTAGACTCTGTCCCATTAACCACAACTCTCTGACTTCTATCCTTCAAGCAGTTCACAACTCACCTCACTATCCGATCATCCAGACCACACTGCCTCAATTTAGCTGTGAGGATGCTGTGGGGGACGGTGTCAAATCCTCATGTGCTTCAATATTTCAGGGCCTACAAGCACTAATACAACATGTAAAGATTTTTAAAATGTCACATTGTAAGGCATATGTTGACTGGAAATGTGTAAAGAGAAAAGAAATAGAGCAACCTTGCCCTTGTGAAAAACATTCCTTCAATTGTATAGAGTCAAATGCTTCAAATAGTTCCCAAATCTTAGGATCTATTACACCTTTGGCCTCCACTCTGTCGTGTTTATATATGCCCAATGTGCCTGAGAAAACATGTTCCACTCACTGCTTATGTATCTTCACGCAGTTTGGTGCCTGTGCTATATAAGTTAAGAAGTATACAAAATGCTTTCATAGTTCCTTTCACTATAACAGAAGCTGCAGAAGCACTTGTTTCTTCCATTGCCTAACTCCAAAGCCTTGTTTATTGATCTGGTTCATTGCTAGGCATGAAATGATTTGGATGGATCTGTGCCATCTTGTGTACACTGAGTCATGCTTGTCCCTCATTGCTCTGTTTTGCTCTAAACACAGCCTTTGGATCCTGTTTGCCCCCACTTACCAGTGTCCCTTATGTATACAGTAGACCAGCTCTTTTTAAACTGCTCCAAAGGCAACCCTATATGATGGGGACAAGCAGGAATCAAAGCCAGCAGTGCTCTGAGGGTCAGGGGCTGCTCATTCAAAGAATTGTCTAATTTGGTCCCAGTTGGTATTTCCTGAGAATACAAGAAAAAGCTGATTCCTACAAACTCTTCTGAAGGAGTTGGACTACAGCACATTGGTAAAATAAAATGCAATTAAGCCAGTTGTCTAACCATGTGGCCAACTGGTATGGTCAAGTCATGTCAATACGATTAAATCTTTTTGACTTTCAGAAAAGGGTGGCTGCTCTGAATCTACATTTTGGATCATTCCCTGGCCCCGTTACCTCCTGACTCATGTCCAGGACTTACTAGGATAGCACTGCTTGGCACAGCAGACACTATTTTTATGCTGCAGCTACATCGATAACTCCATTGTTGGACTTGGGAATGTTCTTTGACACACTTTCATTTACTAGGCTAGAAGCAACCTAAGGGACTAGATTTGTTCAGCATAGGTCACCAAACAGTTCTGCAGTGCCTCTCCAGGGAAGTAAGAATTGTGGACCAGATACCATGTAAATTTTGCTGAAAACTGAGATCCCAGCTGATAAAATGTTTTAACTACTTTCCTTAAGAGAGGAGGTTAATTCCATTTTCTCAGTCTGGTTATTTTTCTTCTGGTTATTGTTCTGGTTATTTTTCTTCTTACTTAAATAGCCATGCAAGTTTGATTTAAAACATGCCTTCTTAACATTCCATCCTGGGAAAGTAGCTGGGGAAAGGGATTAGTTATTTAGTGATTTCAAATCAATGGAAGTCAAAGACAACCACAATTTTGAAAGTTGACTTCTTGAACTCTGAAATGCACCTACAGCTTCATTCGGAAAATAACTATATTCCTAAATAAGATTCCACCTACCACCCTCATCTAAAAGCATGAGTTCAACTCCCCGCCACTCTTCTGTAGGAAAGTTTCAGGATACATGATCACTAAATTGTCAAGATTGGGTTGGGTAGGACTGCAAGTTGGAGTGACTGCAAGTCACCATTCACAGAGTGATGAGGTTGTTTTTAATGCAACACCAGTATGTTGGCTTGTATTGGCACATGTACCGAGATGTAACTGAAAGAGATGCAGGGCAGCTGCTCTTTTCACAATTTCATGCATTTATGGACAAAAGTAATGATTCTCAGTGGGGCTGGAAAATATAACTCTACATGGAAAAGTGAATGCAAAAGCTGTTAGGTCCTGTGTATGGGCAACATAGGTTTTGAGTTTAGCTCAGAACTGAGCGAAAGGGTCCACATAATCACAGAATAACTGAGATTGGAAGAGATGTCACAAGATCATCTAGTCCAACCCCCTTTCACAGAGCATGGTCATCTTGAATAGGTTGCTCAAGGCCATGTCCACTCAACTTCTGAGAAGAATCTGGTTCTGTCTTGTTTGCTCTCTCCCATTAGCTATTTATACACATGAACAAGATCACCCATGAGCCTTCTCTTCTTTAACCTAAATAATCCCAGCCCTCTCAGACTCTCCCAGCATGTCATGTGTTCCAATCCTCTGACTGTCTTTGTAGTCATTTGCTGGACTCACTCCAGTGTGTCTATGTCTATCTTTACTGGTAAGACCGGAGCTGGCCACAGCACTTCAAATGAGTCTCACCAAGACTGATGTGCTGGCAAGGCTCTTAATGCAGCCCGGGATGTTGCTGGTCACCTTTGCTGTGAGAGCACATTGTTGGGTCTTGTTCAAATTCTTGTTTTCTAGTACCCCTTCCACAAATCTACTCTCTAGACTCGTGGTCCCCAGCCTGTACTCGTTCACAGAGTTATGAGTCCCCGGTAAAAGGATTTGCTTTCCTTCTATTGAACTCCATGAGGTTCCTTTCAGCTCATTTCTCCATCCTGTCAAAGTCCCTCTGAATAGCAACACACTCACCTGGTGTACCAGCCACTCCTCCCAGTTTCTTATAATCTGCAGATATGCTAAGGGTGCACCCAACTCCAACATCCAGGTCATTAAGGAAGAGGTTAAACAGTATTGGCCCCAGCACTGACCCTTTGAGCACAGCTCTAAGTATCAGTCTCCAGCTGGACTTTGTATCACTGATCACAAGCTTCTGAACATGGCAGTGCAATCAGCTTTCAATCCATTTATCTACTTCATGCTTAATCAACTTGTTTATGAGCATACCCTCCATCTATCCACCACCCTATTGCCTCTGTATGAGGCAATGAATAATGTATGAGTTTATATCTTATGTTCCACACCTATGTCTTGAGTTTGGTCTAAATCTGAGATCCAGGCAGTGGTGGGATGGAAGGCACCAAAGTCCCCAGTACACTCCTAGCCATTATTTCCTATTACTTTATGTTGTGAAATGGTACCTGAGTTCTATCTAAAACAGCTTAATTCAATAATCAGCCATATCGGTATTTCTTTGTAGTATTTTTTAAAGAAAAAACACTTCTCAAGAAATGAAATCCAACCTAAAAACACTGATGATTTTCTGATTAAAATCTGGAGCCTTAGTTTTGTTCTTCTTCCTTTTCCTACCCAACCCTTGGCTCCTTTCCTTACAAGAATTTCATAGAAGGGCCCTGTGAAATGACCCTTTTTCTGTCCTAGTTCTTCAAGGACCTTGCTGAAGGATCTTTCTGATGGTATTCGAGGTGTCTAACCCAAAAAGGCATGTATTTCTCTTAGCCTCCTTAATAAATATCAATTTTCAAATGGCTTTACACATCAAGTAACAGGAGTTATACATACTGGCTTAAACAGGATATCAGAGTCTAGTCCTTAAAATCTGTGCATTTATATTTAGCTTACACATCTGAAGACAGGGTAAGTCACAATCTTCAGTACTGAAATTCCAAAGCAGGCACTGATTGTTACACAAGGAATTAATTTGATTCTGTGTTCAGATTAACAGTATTCACATAAATACTGAATTAGAGCTGATGTCAATCTTTTATGCTAATTGCCAGTTAGACCCCGTACAAAGACATGCTTCGCTTGGACCACTTTTGTAAGATTGCTATCTATCTACTGTGGAGAGATTTACGCATTTGCTTTCCATTAGCATTAATAGGAGCTGTCCACATAAATCACTCATCACCAGTAAGAAAAGATGAAGTCCTGCTAAGTTCAGAGAACACAGGCTTTCCCAATTGAAAAAATGTATTAATAATAAAAAACCTACAACACAAATATCTGACATCTGAACTGTGTAGTAGCACCGTGATATGAAATAAAGTGGTCTGTGATGTGATTGCTTCAAAAAGGGGAGCAATGCTTGGCTATTTCCAAACCTGTTCTAAAACCTCATATAACTCCTCTGTTATTGGTAAAAACATAAATAAAACAAATAGCTGCAGAGGAAAGAGGAGAAGCGGGATCATAATTATTTCGACTGTTCTTTTAATTGTCTTTTATTCTTTTCTGCAAAATAGTGATAGGTCAAATAAAACAGCTTGTTAGACATGCACAGAGGACAAAGGTTATTAGAAATAATACCCCCCCCCCCAAAAAAAAAAAAAAAAAAAAAAAAAAAAACAAAAAAAACCCCAAACACACAAACACACACCCAAAAAAACCCCACAACCCTTCACAAAAACAAACTGAACAATCGCCACAAAAATAT